>JAPVLO010001079.1:0-200677 GCA_027257055.1 Cephalopachus bancanus
TTATTCTTTATCTTTTAGAAAAGTATCAACTAACCAAATTGGCTTTTATTATTGACATTGTATTTCAATATGGCATTACTTACTATGGAGCAGGTGGTCGGTTTTTTTGTTTTTCATACATTGGGCCATTGGTCCTTTCTGCCACAAGTACTTCCAGGTGTTTGCTGTACTTCTTCATCTAAGCTTTCACCACAAAGAGAAATTGCTTCATAGGAACACTTGCCTCAATGTGTATTAATCCCTGACTCTTTGAAAGCTCCTAGAAGGCAGGGGAATTTCAACAGGGGGCTCCAGGGCTTGGAATTATTATCCACTTGGGATCCAATAACCAAGCCAGCTGAGTGCTCTCTGAGAGTGGATGCACCACTGAGTCTCACCTCGAATGATCAAAAGTAGCAATCATGAACTGATTTATTGATCTTCTGAATTAAAATGTGGAGCAGAACAATTTGGAAATTGTTATTTCTTTTCCTTTTGTTTTGTTTTGTTTTTTGAGTTGGAGTCTTACTCTGTCACTGAGGCTGTAGTGCAGTGGCACAGTCATGGTTACCACAGCCTGGAACTGCTGGGCTCAGGCAATCCTTTTGCCTCAGCCTTCCAAGTAGTGGGGGCTACAGGCACATGCCACTACGCCTGACTATTTTATTTATTTATTTATTGTAGAGACAAGGTCTCACTATGTTACCCAGGCTGGTCTTGAACACCTGGGCTCAGACAATTCTCTCACCTCAGCCTTTCAAAGTGCTAGGATTATAGACACAAACCACCATGCCTGGTGCTGGCATTGTTACTTCTTTCAGCATTTTGAATATATCATCTCATTCTCCTCACCTGTAAGGTTTCTGTTGAGAAATCTGCTGTTTGTCTAATGAGTTTCCACTATAAGTAACTAGACACTTTTCTCTTGCTGTTTTTAGTAAGTATGTGTTGCAGAAGCAAGCACACTATCTTGCTATTTTTAGAATTATCTCTATGCCATTACCTTTGACAGTTTGACTATTATATGCCATGAGAAGACCCTTTTGAATTGTATCTATTTGGGGATCTCTGATTTACCTATATCTAGATGTCTACATTTCTTGCTATACTTAGGAAATTTTAAGCTATTATTTCCTTAAATAGGCTTTCCATGACTTTTATTTTCTGTTTTCCTTCTACAACACCAAAAATTTGAATATTTGTATGTTTTATGTGCTCCATATGTCACATAGACTTTGTTCATTTAAAAAAATTTAAATTTATTTTTATCTGACTGAATTATTTCAAAGACTTCCTTTAAGTTCTGAAAATTTTTTATTCTGCTTGATTTAGTCTATTGTTGAAGCTCTCAAATATATTTTTTATTTTATTCAATAAATTTTTAGTTCCTACGTTTCTGTTTGATTATATCTATCTCTTTTGTAAATCTCTCTTTTATATTGTTAGTTGTTTCTCCTGATTTCATTGTATTGTTTTTCTATGTTCTCTTGTAACTCACTGAACTTCATTAATATCATTATTTTGAAATTTTGGAGGATTTCATACTTTTTTATTGGAATCTGTTGATGAAGTATTATTGTGTTCATTTGGAGGTTCATACTTCCCTTCTTTTTCATATTTCTGTGTCTTTACATTGATATCTGTAAATTTGGCATAATAATAGTTTCTTCTAATTGTTTGTATTTGCTTTCATAGAAGAGATGTTTTCCTGAAGATAAATCTATGGCCTTGGTTGGGTAAGGTATATTGGATCTGATTCTGGATGTGTACAGTAGTGTCATCTCTATATGATTTCTTCAACTGTAAATAGCATTAGTAATGTCTTTGATTTCCACAATGCCTTAGGGTGCAGTTATTAGTGGAGGCTTTGGGACCTTTTAGCTAGGGACAGGGATGCTAGGTGGGTCAGTTATTGAACTGCAGTAAGGGCAGCAGGGTGTTGTGGGTGTCTGTCTTTGGGCCCCCAGTTGGAGTACACTGTCATTGGTGTTATTAAGTCCAGACAGGCTGATGCTTGAGACTCTAGCTAGCTTGGGTGGTGGCTGTGGCAGCAGTGGATCAGGGGTTGAGTGAGTCCTCAAGCCATGGGCAGTGGGAGTGGCATGGGCAATGGTAGTTGCAGTGATGAGACAAGCCTCTGGTTCCCAAGTCGTCTGTGCTGTTGGTGGCTGTGATGGGTTGTGAAGGCCAGTCCCCAAGCCTGCAGGTGATACATGTAGGTGGGTGCCAGCTGTGGTGGTAGTGGTAAACTGAGTGTGCCTGAACTCAGGCCCTTGGGAAGAGTGTTCAAGTGCCAATGGTGGTGAATGGGGCAGGGCCATCCCTAGGCTTTTGAATGGCATGATTTGGCACTGGGGAGTGCAGAACCAGGCAAGGTGGATCTGATCTCAGGCCCCCCAGTCGTGTGTTTGGGCACTGGCTGTTACGTGCAAGGGCAAGTTGGTCCGCATCCTCTTGATGGAGTGGTTCTGGTGGGGGCAGCAGCAGCTGTGCTGTGACCCTGTTACTGGAAAATGCAGGATTACTTTTCATTGCTGCAGCTGTAGGCAAGTTGCTGGGGAGTACATGTTTGGTTCCAGGTGGAAACTGTGGATAGAAGAGTCTGTTCTTTGAAATGCACACCAGTGGCCTCTCCTTTTGCAGGGCATGGAGTCACTGTCAAGAGTTTGTGTTTCAGACCCAGCAGTGGTAGCCAGCTACAGCAGCGGCTATTGGTGGCAGGTCTCAATGGGTCTTCAGGGTTTTGGAGATGAACAGGATGCTGGGCCCCAGGGCAGAATGCAATTTGCTAGGGTTGGGCTCTCAATGTAGTGCAATGCTGTGGCCACTTAGTATTTGAGAGATATGTGGGACCTAGTGTGGGCTCCCTCTCTGGAGTTATGTCAATGTACATTCCAGGCAGCTCTGTGTGTTTAGTCTCTGGTACTGCTATGGTCAAGGAGCTCTCCCATGGCTAGAATTGGAAAAGACTGATGGAAATGTGGACTGCTAGGGATCTCTCACTTACACTGTCACTGTATTGGAAAACCTCTCTGGGCTCTCAGCAGATTCTGGCCAGTCTGTGTTGCTTTCCTTTCCATTCTTGCCTTAGGTGTCTCCTGTCACTTCCCTGTTGAATTCCAGTGTTCTTTCTTAGATGAATTATTCAAAATATGATTATCTACTAGCTATTCTAGTTCTTCTTTGTGGAGGAGGTAATTGCCATATGCCTCTAGTCAGTCATCTCAAAGCCTCTCTGGTCAAATGATTTTTATAAGGGTACCAGGACCATTTAATGAAGGAAAATACAATCTTTCAACAAATAGTGCTTGAAAAATAATATTCACTTTGCAAAGAATTATGTTAAGCGCTTACCTTACACTATATACAAAAATTAACTCAAAATTTGATCAAAAACCTAAATGTAAGAGCTCAAACTATGAAAATCTTAAAAGAAAACATAGGATAAAAGTTCCATGGAGTTCCAGTAAGATACCGATTGCATAGGTGGGACTATCAGATTCTCCAAAAGTGAGTCCCCAAAAAGACTCTTACTTTCCTTCCCCTAGCCCCTGTCCACCACCAACTGCACTGGTCTGAGGCCTGGAGACCCTCACTCCCACACAAGGCCAGCTATTGTGGCCCCTTGGCTGCTGCTGCTCCACCATAGGTGACCCCGGGCCCCGACCATGTGGAGATCCCAGCTCCCTCCCTGCCTACAATGTCTCACCTGGCCCCAAGCTGCCAGTCACCACATGTGGGGGCCTTTGAATACTGCCTTGTGGAGATCTGGGTTCCCTTGCTGGCTACACTGATTTGCCCGGCACTCAGCCACTGCCAGCTCCCTCCCTGACTGGGCGCCCAGTGCAGCAGCCTGGTGCTCGCTCCTCAGAGTTCCAGCTCCCTGCCCTGGGTTCTGGGCCCACACCCAGCCCTATTTCAAGCTGCTGTCACCCAGGGAAGTTCTAGGCGCCCACCCCTCAGAGATACCAGCTCCATTCCTGGCTGAAGTGCCCTGTGCAGGGCCCAAAGGTGCTGTTACCACTCATCACCCACCCTTTGAATCTCTGGTCCTCGCTCTGGCTGAGGCACCCAGCGTGGGACCCCATGGTTTTGTAAGGGAACAGTATATCTTAAGGAGGTGCTGATCAGCCACTCTTAGCTCTCAGCTCCAGAAGAGGCAATTCCCACCTCCCTCCTCCACCCCAGGCCGCTGGTGGCACACCAGATCCAATGCCCAGCTGTGTCGCTGATCCCCAGTGCCTGACACTGGAGACACACCACCACAGGCCATAATAGTGGATCACCCATGGACCCAGACGAGTGGAGAGAAAGGACAGGTGGAGAGGAAGGATCCAGGAAAGAGGAACTGCCCACCTCAGCCATTTTCCAGGCAGAGATTTGCATTGCCCCGTCTATCTACGAGCAGCCTCCACTTTGGTTTCTAAGGTAACATCACTAAACAAGAGACAAAAGGCCATCCCCTACGTTGAATCAGATACAGGCAACTCAGTCCTGTCACAGACCTCTCAAGCAGCAGGCCAAGGGAACCAACCCAAGTTTGGAATAAATCTATCTGCCTGCAATGAAAGCAAAAGGGAGAGGCTAGAGATCAGAGCTGAAGAGATTTAGACACTGAGGAAAGATTCCAGAGCTAGTCTGGTTTCTTATTTTGATTTTTGATTTTATTGTTTTGACTGTTTGTTTTGCTCACTTTTGTTTACTTTTTGATTTAGACTACCTGTTTGTGTTGGGGAAAAACGCATCAAAAGGCATGATTTTATTGAACTGTCTTTGTGTGATTACCGGTATACTTTAGGGAATTTTGTTTGTGTGTCCGTTTTTCACTCTTTTCTGGACTTGTGTCTCCTTTTAATTCACTAGTTGGTATGTATGTCTGTTTTCCCTCTCACTCATCTGTCTCTCTAGCTTCCTCTTGACACTCCCTTCTTCTATTATTTTCCTTTTTCATACCTCCTTTTGTTCCAGGGAACAAACCTAAACCCCACTGCATGGACAGATTGTAAGGCAGTGGGAAATGGGTTCTAGTGTGCCCATACACCTGATGGTGGATACTGGGATCTGCAGATTCTGAATCACAGCTTCCCCCTCAGTTAAATCTCAAAACTGCAAAAAGTACAGCCCCCAACCCACACTCCAGTCTCAAAAGTGAACAAAGCCAGAGAACTCTCATAAGTAAGAACAGGAGATTGAACAAAAGAAGTAAAAGCAACCCCACCTTCCCTGAAAACAGAATTAAAGAAGGGGAGGGAAAGGGAGAGAGAGAAAAATCTATACAAATGAAGAAAAACCAAAGAAGAATATGGGTCTCTCCCAGACGCCTGGGAGAGCAGACACTGAGAAAACTGACTTTGGAATGCAAACAATGAGGAGACCCCAGAATGACTGGTCTCAAACTACAAACCTAGATATCAAAACATTAATGGAGAGATTAAAAAGAACTGAGGAGAGACAAGAAGAAAATAGGAAGGAGTTGATAACTGAGATAACAGTAGTAAATAATACAGTAAATGAAATAAGTAACAAACTGATAAGCATGGAAAGCAGAATCAGCCAAGCAGAAGAAAGAATCTCAGAGCTTGAAGATCAAAATATAGAACTAACCGAAACTGTCAAAAACATAGAGAAGAAGCTTAAAAAGACAGAACAAAACTTTCAAGCGATGAGCAATTACTTCAAGAGACCAAACCTAAGAGTAATTGGCCCTCCTGAGGCAGAGAGAGAAACAGAGGCCACACTGGAACAAACATTTCATGAAATCATTCAAGAAAACGTCCCTCATCTCATCAGTGATGAAAAAATTCAAACACAAGAGATTCAGAGAACCCCTGCAAGACAACAAATGAGAAGACCAACTCCCAGACACATAACATTTGCCTAAACAAAGTAGATATAAAAGAAAAAATTCTAATGGCAGCAAAAGAAAAAGGCAAGATCACCTACTGTGGAAGACAAATTAGGATAGCAGCTGATTTATCTACAGGAACCCTGCAGGCTAGGAGAGCTTGGAGCCCTATCTTCAAAATTCTAAAAGATAAACAATTTCAATGAAGAATAACCTGCCCAGCCAAGCTAAACTTCATTAGTGAGGGAGAATTAAAATCTTTCCAGATATCCAATTCCTAAGAACTTATGCTGCCACCAGACCACCTCTACAAGAAACATGTAAGAAAGTACTAAACACAGAAGAAAAGGAAAAAAGAACAACAACGTTCTTCACAAGAGTACAGGAAAAAGAGTAAAACACACACAAACCAACCCCAAAACCAAAAGAAAGACTACTAACAAAGAGGAATAACAACTCAATACGAACTTAATGTTAGGGATCAACTCTCACACTTCAGTAATTAACCTGAATGTGAATGGACTAAATGCACCACTGAAAAGACATAGAATGGCAAAATGGATAAAATATCACCAGGCAACAATATATTGCCTTAAAGAGACCCATCTCACTAGAAAGGACACTCCCAGACTCAAAGTAAGAGGATGGGAAACAAATTTTTAGGGGAACGGAACACAGAAGGAAGGAGGAGTCACAATCCTAATTTCAGACACAATGCCATTTAAGCTATCAAAAATTAAAAAAGATACAGAAAGCCACTATATACTGATAAAAGGTTCACTCTATCAACAAGAAATATCTATCCTAAACATATATGCACCCAACATAGGAGCGTCAACTTTCATAAAGCAACTTCTAGGAAAACTCAAAAAAGATATTGACTCTAACACTATCATAGCTGGGGAATTTAATACCCCACCCACAACCCTAGACAGATCATCAGGACAAAAAAATCAGCATTGGGATCTGGAACCTCAATGTGACTCTTGACCAAATGGATTTAATTGATACCTACAGACCACTCCACCCAATGACCACAGAATATACATGCTACTCATCACCGCATGGAACATACTCTAAGATTGACCACATACTTGGCCATAAACCAAGCATAAACAAATTTCAAAAGATTGAACATTTGTCATGCACCTTCTCGGACCATGGAGTGGAATAAATTAAACATCAACACCAACGAATTTCCCCCCAAACCTGCAAAGACATGATAGTAAATAGCATGATGCTAAACAACTCTTGGTTCAATGATGAAATCAAAACAGAGATTAAAAGATACCTGGAAGCAAATGAAAATGAAGAAACATCTTACCAAAATCTCTGGGATGCCATGAAAGCAGTAGTAAGAGGGGAATTCATATCTCTACAAACGCACATGAAGAAAATGGAAGGATCACAAACAGCCTAACAAATTACCTTAGGAAGCTGGAAAAGCAAGACCACCAAAACCCTAACTTCAGCAGAATAATCCAGAGCACCAAAATAAAAGACCAAATCCGGGACATAGAAGACAAAAAGATAATACAAAAAAATCAATGAAACAAAAAGCTGGTTCTTTGAAAGGATAAACAAGATCAATGATCCTCTAGCTAGACTGACCAAGAAAAACAGAGAAAAAGCCCAACAAAATACAATCAGAAACACCAAAGATGAAGTCACATTTGACCCTGAAGAAATCCAAAAGATTATTAGAGACTACTATGTACACTTATATGGAAGCAAGCATGAAAACCTTTCTGACATCACCCAACCTGCCTAGGTTGAAACAAGAAGAAATTGAGACCCTCAATAGACCAATAACAATCAAGAAAACTGACTATGTAATAAGAAAACTACCTCCAAAAAGAGCCCTGGACCAGATAGCTTTCCAGAAGAATTCTATAAAACATTTTGGAGGAGCTGATACCAATCCTACTGAAAGTATTCCAGGTAATTGAGAAAGATGGAACTCTCCCCAAATCATTTTATGAAGCCAACATCACATTGATACCCAAGCCAAGTAAAGATCCAACAAAGAAAGAGAACCACAGGCCAATATCTTTGATGAACATACATGCCAAAATTCTCAACAAGATCCTAGCAAACCAGATTCAACAACATATCTCAAAAATCATCCATCAAGACCAAGTAGGCTTCATCCCTGGGATGCAAGGCTGGTTCAATATTCGCAAGACTATAAATGTAATTAAATACATCAACAGACATCAAGCAAAAACCACATGATTATATCATTAGATGTAGAAAAATCTTTTGATAAAATTCAGCATCCCCGTCTTGATAAATTCCTCGAACATCTAGGCATACATGGAACATACCTCAAAATAGTAAAAGTCATCTATGGGAAACCCACAGCCAGCATACTCCTAAACAGACAAAAATTGGAACCATTTCCCCTGAAAACTGGAACAAGACAAGGATGCCCACTCTCACCCCTCCTGTTCAATATAGTATTGGAAGTCCTGGCTAGAGCAATCAGAGAAGAGAAGGCAATCAGGGGTATCCAAATAGGAGAAGAGGAAGTCAAGTTATCTCTCTTTGTAGATGGCATGATTGTGTACCTTGAAAACCCACAAGAATCTGTCAAAACCTCTTTGCACTGATAAAGGACTTTGACAAACTCTCAAGATATAAAATAAATGTGCAAAAGACAATCCCATTTCTTTACACCAATAATAAACAAACAGAAACCCAAATAAAAAGCACAGTCCCATTCACAATAGCCACATACACACAAAAAAGAAATACCTTGGCATCTTCCTAACCAGAGATGTGAAAAACCTTTACAATGAAAACTATAAAACACTGCACAAAGAAATCAAAGATGACACAAACAAGTGGAAAAATATCCCATGCTCATAGATTGGAAGAATCAACATTGTGAAGATGTCCATCTTACCTAAGGCAATCTACAGATTTAATTCAATACCCATCAAATTACCAGCAACATTCTTCTCAGATCTAGAAAAAACAATACAGGAATTTATATGGAAACACAAATGACCAAGAATAGCCAGAAAAATCCTCAGGGAAAAAAAAAAAAAAAAGCAGGACATATTACAATACCAGACTTTAAACTTTGCTATAAAGCTACAATAATCAAAAGAGCTTGGTATTGATACAAGATCAGTCATATAGACCAATGGAACAGAATTGAGATGCCAGAAGCAAAAACCCCAATTTCTCAACCAACTCATCCTGGACAAAGCCTCCACCACACACCACTGGGAGAGGAGAGCCTATTCAGTAAGTGGTCCTGGGAAAACTGGCTGACCACATGCAGAACATTCAAACAAGATCCCTATCTATCCCCATATACAAAAATTAACCCTAAATGGATCAGAGACCTAAATGTAAAACCTCAAACCATAAGAACTTTAGAAAATGCAGGACACACCCTTATGGAAGTGGAACTGGCATTTAATTCCTGAGCAAAACGCAAAATGCACGGGCCATAAGAGGTAAGATAGACAAGTGGGACCTCATTAAACTGACAACCTTCTGGAAAGCCAAAGAAACCATCAAGAGAGCAGGGAGACAGCCCACAGACTGGGAAAAAGTAGTTGCCAACTCCATGTCTGACAAAGGCCGAACATCTAGGATCTCCAAGGAACTCAAACGTGTTGGAAAGAAAAAAACAAACAACACCATTACAAAGTTGACAAAAGATATGAACAGACACTTGTCAAAAGAAGACATACGAGCGTCCAACAGATACATGAAGAAATGTTCAACCTCACTAATCATCAAGGAGATGCAAATTAAAACTACACTGAGAACCACCTAACTCCAGTCAGAATGGCCATTATCAATAGCTCAAAAAATAACAGATGCTGGAGAGGATGTGGTGAAAAGGGAACACGTCTACACTGTTGGTGTGTGTGTAAACTAGTACAGCCTCTGTGGAAATCAGTGTGATGATTCCTAAAAGCTCTAAAAATCGACCTTCCATATGACCCTGCAATCCCCTTACTGGGAATATACCCTAAAGAACTCAAATCACTCTATAAAAAAGATACCTTCACACGTATGTTTATTGCAGCATTGTTCCCAATAGCAAGAACCTGGACCCAACCATGCTGTCCATCAAAAGAGGACTGGATTACAAAATGTGGTACATATACATGATGGAATACTACGCAGCCATAAAAAAGAACAAAATCATGAATTTCACGGCAACCTGGATGGAACTAGAGTTTATAATACTGAGTGATCGCTCACAGAAACAAAGATCTGAGTATCACATGTTCTCACTCATAAGTGGACCTTGAACAACTATTGTAATACTATAAGAAAAGAATTGACAGTGGCAGGAAACTATGGGGGGGCAGGGAGGGGAAGGGAGGTGGGATTAACAGTAGTCAATAGCTGTCTAGGGAAAGGGGGGCAAACCTCATCAAGGGTACCTGCACAATGCATATTTGTATACCTAACCCTTAACTGTACCCCACAATTTTAAAATAAAAAATATGTTAAAAAAAAGTTAAAAGCCGGGCTCGGTGGCTCAGCCTGTAATCCCGCGCCTTTGGGAGGCTGAGGTGAGTGGATTGCCTGAGCCCGCGGGTTCGAGACCCGCCTGGGCAGCGAGACCTCATCTCTACAATAAATCAAAAAATCTGCTGGGCATGGTAGTGCATGCCTGTAATTCCGGCTACTTGGAAGGCTGAGGCGGAAGGATCGCCGGAGCCCAGCAGGTCGAGGCTGCGGTGGCCGGGAGCGGCCACTGCACTCCAGTCTGGGCGACAGAGTGAGACTCCAACTCAAAAAAAAAAAAACAAAACAAAACAAAACAAAAAAGTTAAAAACAGAACAAAAAACAGATATTGGTGAGGGTGCAGAAAAAAGAAAGTGCCTTTACACTGTTGGTCAGAATGCAAGCTAGTTTAAATCCTGTGGAAAGCAGTTTGAAGATTTCTCAAATAACTAGAAATAAATATACTATTCGACTCAGCATTCCTACTGCTTGTTATATCCCCAAAGGAGCACCAATGACTCAACCAAAAAGACAACTGTACACATATGTTTTTAAAAATATTTATTTATTTATTATAGAGTCTTGGGGTACAAGTGAAGATTTACTGCATAAATAGGCTGCATACAGATGAAGTTTGGACTGCTAGCTGGCCTTCACGCCCCCTGGTATTTACCTATTGTATTGTCATGCGATCTTCACTCTCCTCCCTTCCTCCCACTCCTAGCAGTGCCCAGCAACTGCCAATCCTACCCTTTTGCTAATGTATCTAGTGTTCAGGGACCACTTATGAGTGACAACATACAGAATTCAGTTATTTGTTTTTGTGATAGTTTACTTAGTATGATGGTCTCTGACTACATCCAAGTTGCTGCAAAAGCCATGATTTTGTTCTTTTTTATGGCTGCATAATACTCCATTGCATATATGTGCTACATTTTCTTTATCAAGTCTACTTTTGGTGGGCAAAAAGGTTGACTCCGTGTTTTTCTATTGAGAACAGTGCAGTTATAAACGTGTGTACAGATGTCTTTTTTGTAGAAAAATTTATGTTCCTCCTGGTTTATTCCAAGGAGAGGGATTACTGGATCATATGGAAGGTCAGTTTTTAGTCCTTTTAGGAATTTCCATGCTGCTTTCCATAGTGGTTGTACTAGCTTGCACTCCCATCAACAGTGTAGATGTATTCCCTCTTCTCCACACCTGCACCAACAACTGTTGTTTTTTTGAATTATTAATGATGGCCATCCTTACTGGTGTTAGGGTATCTCATTGTAGTTTTGGTTTGCATTTCTTTGATTAGTGGGGCTGAGAATTTTTCATGTGGCTGTTAGCTGCTTATATATCATCTTTTGAGAAGTGTCTGTTCATGTCCTTTGCCCACTTTTTAGTGGGATTGTTCTTTTGCTTTCAGTTTGAGATCCCTGTAGATTCTGGATGTTGGGCCTTTGTCAGATGTTTAATTTACAGATATTTTTTTCTATTCTGTTGGTTGTCCCTTTCACACTTGGTTGTTTCCTTTGCTGTCCAAAAGCCTTTCAGTTTGATAAGGTCCCACCTATCTATCTTGGCTTTTGTAGCATTCACTTTTGGGGACTTGTTTATGAATTCATTTCCTACTCCATTGCCACACATATGTTTATCACAATGCTATCTGCAATAGCAAAAATATGGAATGAATCTAGGTGCCCATCAACAGTGAACTAAATATGGAAAATTTGGTAAATATACACTATGGAATACAACACAGCCATAAAGAAGAAGAAAGTCATGTCATTCGCAGCAATATGGGTACAGCAAGAGACCGTATTTCTGAGTGAATTATCACAGAAACAGAAAACTGAATACCATATTTTCTTTCTAATAAACAAGAGCTATACACCGTATACACATAGGCACAAGGATGGGAACAACAGACACTAGGACATGCTTAAAGGGGGAAGGGATGAAGGGAGGTAAGTGTTGAAAAACCACCAACAGGTTATCATGTTCACCACCTGAATGATGGGCTCAATAGAAGCCCAAGCCTCACCATCACACGATATATCTATGTAACAACAGGCATGTGTACCCCTTGAATCTAAAAAAAATTAAAAAAGAATGGGAACAAAATCCAAAAAAGGTAGATATTATACTGGGAACACAAGTTCAAATGTGTATCATGGAGGAGTTAACACAAGTGTGTAAATCACACTAAGTTTATGAAACTAGATTAAATAAAAATTAAATGTCTTGCCTAAAGACATTCCAATGTAAAAAGTAACGAATGTTTGCAATACCAACATAATATATCTGCTGGCCAAATTCAGTTTTTGGGACACCATTTTGTGAACCCTTAATAAATTACTGATATCAGATGCATTCCTTTAAAAAAGCTTTAATAGAAGTAGGAATAGAACACAAGAGTGAGCACTAAGTAGTCCAAAGCGCAGAGAAAAAAGTTGGAACCACTGAACACAAGATTCACCAACTTCACAATTTTTGCCTTAAACTAACTCTAGTCTTATGAAATTCAGTCTAGGTGAGAAAACAAAACATACACAGAGGAAATGACTGAATGCTTTACAAAGCAGCATATCAGAAAGTGCAAATTAAGGAATGATAAAAGTATGCTGAGTTTATTTGTGATCACAGTCAGAATAGATTAATCTGAAAGACTATGTATATGAAGTAAATGTTTAGGCCAGTTTTGGAAAAAATAAAGAGCAGACTGAAAGAAATGTTGAGAGAGCATTGGTATTAAAAGAAATAATCTATTCCAAGACACAGAAACATCATGTAGTGGAAAAGCCTTGAATCAACAGTCAAAACGACCTAGGCTCTAGTCTTGATTTTGCTACCAACTCTCTGTGTGATCCTGGGTAAGTCAACTTTCCTCTTAAAGTTTTAATTCCCAGTCTGGAATTCAACCAAACCATGGGTTACAAATGCAAATTCATATAATAGACAAGTAGCTAAATGAGTAAAAGACAGGTGGGGACCTGACTAAAGCATGTATGCTCAGTATAAACAGAGATTGTTTAACTCCAGCTCTTTATAGCTATGTGGCAATGCAATCTCAATAGTCTGATATTTTTAGAGCCCCAAACAATTCCTATTTTTATGTGAAATCATTTTATTTTTAATTGTTGACAAGGAATTTACATTAAAACAACATAAATACAAATAAAATATTTGTCAGTTCTAGTCTGTCTGCAGGCTACTAGTTTGCAATTTTCTGAACTGGATAGATTATAAAGTTTTTTATTTATTTTATTTATTTTTTAGTTTTTGAGTTGGAGTCTCACTCTGTCACCCAGACTGGAGTGCAGTGGCCGCTCCTGGCCACCGCAGCCTCGACCTGCTGGGCTCCGGCGATCCTTCCACCTCAGCCCTTCCAAGTAGCTGGAACTACAGGCACGCGCTACCACACCCGGCTAATTTTTTAATTAGTTGTGGAGATGAGATCTCGCCAAGTTGCCCAGGCGGGTCTCGAACCCACGGGCTCAGGCAGTCCACTCACCTCAGCCCCCTAAAGCGCGGGGATTACAGGCTGAGCCACTGAGCCCGGCTTATAAAGCTTTTGTTTGTTTGTTTGTTTGTTTGTTTTGAGTTGGAGTCTCACTCTGTCGCCCAGACTGCAGTGCAGTGGCGGCTCCCAGCGACCGCAGCCTCCACCTGCAGAAGGCTCTGGCGATCCTTCCGCCTCAGCCTTCCAAGTAGCCGGAATTACAGGCATGCACTACCACACCCGGCTGATTTTTTGATTTATTGTAGAGATGAGGTCTCACTGCCCAGGCGGGTCTCGAACCCACGGGCTCAGGCAATCCACTCACCTCAGCCTCCCAAAGTCGCGGGATTACAGGCTGAGCCACCGAGCCTGGCTAAAGTTTTTTAAAATATCTTTTTGTTTATAAATTTATAACATTAAAGTTAAGATTTAGTATAACGGAGGGAGATACCATAAGTTCTTGAGTTCTGCTATGTAGTGGAATGGGTAAATGTATAGAAGTTGGAATCAGACAGCATGTGTTTGAATTTTGGCTTTGACAAAGAAGTGCATGACCTTGAGAACAAAGGCTTTCTGTACCTCAGTTTCCCCTTTGGTAAAATAAGAAACAACAGTATTGCATCATAGTGTTGTGAGGATTAGCTGAGATGGTACTATTATGGATTGTGAGGCAAAAATTTACCTTCATTATTTTGTATGTGGATCTCTGATTATGTCAGCACCAATTATTTTATTTTATTTTTTAATTAATTAATTAATTATTTTGCATGGTGTCTCACTCTGTCACCCAAGCTGGATTTCAGTGGTGCAATTATGGTTTAATGCAGCTTCAATCTCTGGGCTCAGTCAATACTTCCACTTTAGTCTCTTGAGTAGCTGAAACTATAGGTGTGTGTCATCATGCGTGGCTAGTTTTTAACATTTTTTTTTTGTAGAGATGGGGTATCACTATGTCCAAGTCTAGTCTCAAACTCCTGGGCTCAAGCAATCCTCCTGCATCAGTCTCCCATAGTGCTGGGATTACAAACGTGAGCCACCACACCTATGCACCATTTATTGAAGAGACAATCCTCCTCCAATTGAATGGTCTTAGCTTCTAAAGATTTTAAAAGGGGTGATTTTCAAACCAGACATCTTGTAGTATTGTAAAATATAACCAAAAAATGTGCCAGATATCTTAAACTAGGATATTAGTTAGTTAATTAATTGAGTAATGTGGAAGGAGAATACTTGAGGAATAACAATTCATATGCTGTATGAATATTATTATAGTTACATTAAGAATAAAGTTAAAACATAGAATAAATTACTTGTCTTTTTCACTATATCTAAAAGTAAATAATATGAGAACATGTTCCATTCTGATCATCAACACCAGGTGTTTTAATAGTTAATATACTATAACTTAGTCCCTTCCCTACTATGAAATTTTGCTCCATTGTTATTGTTCTATGCCCATTTGTCTCATGATGACTACAGGAACACCTGAGATATATTGTGGGTTTTGTTCCATACTACCAAAATAAAGCAAATAGCACGGTAACGTGAGTCACACAAACTTTTCAGTTTCACAGTACATATAAAAGTTATGTTTACACTGTACTGTAGAATATTATGTGTGCAACATCATTATATCTATAAATAATACATTAAAAAATCTTAATTTAAAATACTTTCTTGCTACAAAAAGTGCTAATGATCATCTGAGTTTTCAGTGAGTTATAGTCCTTTTGCTGCTGGAAGTTCTTTCCTCATTGTTGACAGCTGGTGACTGACCAGGGTGGTGGTTGTTGAAGGTTAAGGTGACAGTGGCAATTTCTTAAAATAAGACAACAATGAAATTTGTTGCCTCCAATGACTCTTCCTTTCATAAAAGACTTCTCTGCACCATGCAATGAAGTTTGATAACATTCACCCACAGTAGAACATCTTTGAAAATTGGAGTCAAGACCTGCTGCTGCTTTATCAAGTAAGTTTATTTAACACTCTAAATCCCTTATTGACATTTCAGTAATGTTCATATCTTTACCAGGAGTAGATTTCATTTAAAGAAATTAATTTTTTGCCCATCCATAAGAAGCAATTCCTCATACATTCACATTTTATCATGAGATTGTAAAAATTCAGTCACAAGTTCTGACTCCACTTCTAATTCTAACTCTCTTGCCAGTTCTACCACATCTGCAGTGTCTACCTCCATTGAAACCTTGAACCCTCAAAATCATCAATGAGGGTTGGAATCATCTTCATCAACATAATCAGCCTTTCTTTCTTTCCTTCCTTCCTTCCTTCCTTCCTTCCTTCCTTCCTTCCTTCCTTCCTTCCTTCCTCCCTCCCTCCCTCCCTCCCTCCCTCCCTCCGTCTCTCTCTCTCTCTCTCTCTCTCTCTTTCTTTCTACCAAATGTCTATTATGCAGGTAACTTGTGAAATCACCTTCTTTCAAATTCTGGTTAATGTTGATATTTTTACCTCTTCCCATAAATAATGAATGTTCTTAATGGCATCTGGAATGATTAACCCTATCCAGGAGGTTTTCAATTGTACTATGCCCAGATTCATCGAAGGAATCACTATCTATGGCAGCTATAACATTACTAAATGTATTTCTTAAATATGCATCTTGAAAGTCAAAATCACTTCTTGATTCATGGGCTACATAATAGATGCTGTGTTCAGAGACATGAAAATAATATCACTCTTCTTGTACATCTCCATCAGAGCTCTTGGATTACCAGGTTCATTGTCAGTGAACAGTGATGCTTTTAAAGGAATCGATTTTATATGAGTAGTAGGTCTCAACAGTAGACTTAAAATATTCAGCAAACCATAAGGTAAACATATGTGGTGTCATCTAGGTTTTGTTGTTCCATTTATAGAACACAGGCAGAGTAGATTTATTATTCTTCTTAAGGGCTCTAGAAATGTTAGCATAATGAATGATTATTGTCTTTAGCTTACCTACAGCATTAGATTGTAACTGGAGTCAGCCTGATCTTTGAAGATTTGAAACCAGGCATTGATTTCTCCTTTCCAGCTATGAATGTTCTAGATGGCATGTTCTTTCATTATATGACTATTTTTTCTACAATGAAAAATTTTTTAGTGTAGCCACCTTTATCAACTCTCCTAGATATATACTCTGAATAAGTTGCTGCAGAGTCTACATCAGCACTTGTACTTTACATTGCACTTTTTTTTTTTTGAGTTGGAGTCTCACACTGTTGCCCAGACTGGAGTGCAGTGGCCACTCCCAGCCACCACAGCCTCGACCTGCTGGGCTCCAGTGATCCTTCCGCCTCAGCCTTCCAAGTAGCTGGAACTACAGGCGCACACTACTATGCCTGGCTATACATTGCACTTTTAAGCTATGAAGATAGTTTCTTTTTTTCAGTTTAATGAACCAACTTCTGATAGTTTCCAAATTTTCTTCTGCAGCTTCCTTACCTCTTTCAGCCTTCACTGAATTGAACAGAGTCACAACCTTGCTCTGGATTAGACTTTGGCTTAAGGGAATGTTGTTGTTGGATTGATCTTCTACCAGACCACTAAAACCTTATATCAGTAATAAGACTTTTCCACTTTCTTATTCCTGTGTTCACTGGAGTAGAAATTTTAATTTTTTTCAAAAATTTTTCTTTTGCATTCATAAATTGGCTAACTAGTGTAAGAGGCATACTTTTAGCCTGTCTCACTTTCACCATGCCTTCTTCACTAAGCTTAATTATTTCTAGGTTTTGATTTAAAATGAGAGACTTAAAGTGACTTAAAGTGTTTGTTACTTTACTTAGGATAATGGCTTGCAGTTTCATTTAAGTTGCTGCAAAATACATTATTTTGTTTATTTTTATGGCTGAGTAGTATTTAATTGTACATATATACCACATTTTCTTTATTCACTTATCTATTAATGGGCATTTCAGTTGATTTCACATCTTTGCATTTGTGAATTGTGCTGCAGTAAACATTAAGAGTGCAGGCATCTTCTTTGTACGATGACTTATTTTTCTTTGGGTAGATACCCAGTAGTAGGATTGCTGAATTGAATGGTAGATCTACATTTAGTTTTTTTAGAAAGTAAACTTTTAGTTTTTTGGGAAATATTCATGCTGTTTTTCTTAGAGGTTGTATTAGTTTACATTTCCATTTAAATGTTCACTTTTCACTTCACCCATGCCAACATCTATTGTTTTTTGAACTTTTTAGTGATAGTCATTCTGAATAGAGTAAAATGATATCTTATCATGGTTTTAATTTATATTTTCCTGATGATTAGTGATGTTGAGAATTTTTTTCATGTGTTTGCTGGCCATTTGTATATCTTCTTTTGAGAGATGTTTTTTCATATCATTTGCCCATTTCTTAATGGGATTATTTTTTTCTTGCTGATTTGTTTGAATTCTTTATAGATTCTGGATATTAGTTATTTGTCAAATATGTAGTTTTAAAAATATTTCTTCCATTCTGTAGGATGCCTATTTACTCTGCTGATTATTTATGTTGTCAGGCTGAAACTTTTTAATTTAACTAAATCCCACTTATTTATTTTTATTTTTGTTGAATTTGCTTTTGGAGTCTTAGACATAAATTCTTTGACTAAGCCAATATGCAGAATACCTTTTTTTTAAGGTTTTCTTCTATAATTTTTTATGGTCTCAGGTCTTACATTTAAATGTTTATTCTATCTAGAGTTAACTTTTGAATATGGTGGGAGATAGGGATTCAATTTTATTCTTCTGCATATGGCTATCCAATTTTCTAGTACCATTTGTTGAATAGGGAATTGTAGGTTTAATTAGTCTAATTTTAATATTGTTATATCCCAGTGAATAAGAAAGCCTGAGGAGAGGGAGAGAGATGGGGTAATGGTTGGTCAATGGAGCAGTCAGAACACTCACAACAGTTATTGATTAAGCTCACTGTCTTATAGGGACATGGCTCATAGCACCCCAAAACAATTACAATGGTTATGACAATGATCACTTATCATAGATCACTATAATGAATATTATAAAAATAAAAGAATTGAAATATTGAGAGAATTACCAAAATGTGACACAGATATATGAAGTGACAACAGCTATTGGAAAAATGGCACTGGTAGACTTGCTTGATGCAGGTTTACTATAAACCTCAAAAAATTGCAAAAATTATAATGTCTGTAAAGCACAATAAAGTAAAGCACAATAAAATGAGATATGCCTGTATATTAATTTCTAGTTAAACATTTTTTTCTCTTAGAATTCTACTATTTTGTTTCAATGCCTCTTGCAAGAGGTTTTTCATAGATAGCTGTTTTTCCTCTTCTTTTTCTCTCCCGCTGAATTTCTCCTGCTTTATTTTGTTCCTTGGCTTTCCATTTTTTTCTCTCGTTGTTTTTTCTTTTCTTTCTGTGTGCTGCCCTTTAATTTAATCCATTTGCCTTTTTGTTGCTGTTTCTTTATGCCTGGTATTTGTAGTGAGCAAACTTGCTCATTATCTTTCATTGTGAAGGTAAAAGGTGATCTTTCTAGTGAAGTGACTATAAAGAATTGCTTCAGGAAAAATTACATATATAGCATTTTCTGATTCCTGGGTATTGGATTGTGCTTGATTTCAAACATTCGTACTCTTCTATTGCCACAGCTAGCACCACTTGTTTTCATCTGCAGAATTAGCCTGGAACCACTGACCTTATAATGTAAGGCTGTAAGAATCTAAATTCCAACACTCTGTGACTCAGTATCCAGTTCTTCATGCTCCTTGTTTGGCCCTGAAATTATGCTTCTTTGCATACATGCTCTTGTGATTTGTTTCTAATATTCTGTTTTCATCCTACTTGCAAATTCTGGTAATTGGTTTCCAATATTGCTTTCTGTACCTGAGTTTCTACTACCTTAATATCCTTCCTTATACCCCAGTCTTGATAGGACTGGGATTTTAATTTGCTTCTGTTCATGTCCCCCTTTTCCCTTGTGTTCTCTTTCTTGGACCCTAGGCCAGTAGGTACGTCCATGCTGATTGCTGATGGGCTTCCTTGACTTCTGAGTAATAGCCCTGTGAATCCCTTTCTCTGCTCAGTTGGCCTTTTGGGAGTTTCTATTGCTTTATAGCAGATAACTTCATACTAACCATGTGCAGAGAAATTACTTGCAGTATGTATCAGACTTGCATATGTATAAATTCTATAATCTGAGGTTATGATTCATTGTGTTTGAGGTAAAACCCAAGGCTTTTCATTATTTATTATAGAGATGTGGGGTACAATTCAGGGTTAGGTATATAAACATTGATCATGAAGGTACCCTTGTTGATAAGGTATGCCCCTCGCTCCCCTAGCAGTTTCCCTCAACTGCCAATCCCACCCCTCCCCCCCTGACAGTTTTCCACTGCCAATGGCTTTCTTATAGCATTGTAATTGTTCAAGGTCAGCTTATAAGTGAGAACGTATGGAACTCAGTTCTTTGTTTCTGTGATAAATCACTGAGTATGATAGACTCCAAATCTATCCAAGTTGCTGCAGAGTCCATATATTTGTCCTTCTTTATGACTGCATAATATTCCATTGTGTGTATGTACCACATTTTTTAATCCAGTCCAGCTTCCATGAACAATATGGTTGATTCCGTGTTTTTGCTGTTGTGAATAGAGCTGCAACAAACATACGTGTGCAGGTATCTTTTTCATAGAATAATTTTAGTTCCTCCGGATATATTCCCAATAGGGGAATTGCTGGGTCATATGGAAGGTCAATTTCTAGTTCTTTCAGAAATCGCCACACTGTCTTCCAAAGAATTTGTGCTAGTATGCATTTCCACCAGCAGTGTAGAAGCGTTCCTTTTTCTCCACATCCTTGTCAACATCTGTTGTTGTTTGTTTTATTAATGATGGCCATTCTTACAGGGGTTAGGTGGTATCTCAATGTGGTTTTGATTTGCACTTCTCTGATGATGAGTGAGGCTGAGTACTTTTTCATGTGTCTGTTGGCTGCCCGTATATCTTCTTTTGAGAAGTGTCTATTCATGTCTTTTGCCCACTTTTTAAAGGAGCTGTGTGTTTTTTCCCTTTTGGCATGTTTGAGTTCCTTGTAGATCCTAGCTGTTAGGCCTTTGTCAGATATACGGTTGGCAAATATTTTTTTCCCATTCTGTGGGCTGTCTCCCCTCTCTTGATGGTTTGTTTTGCTTTGCAGAAGCTTGTCAATTTGATGAAGTCCCGCTTGTCTATCTTATTTCTTAAGGTATTGGCCTTTAGGGTTCTGAATAGGAATTGGTTCCCAGTTCCAATTTCCATAAGGGTGCCTCCTGTGCTTTCTAAGATTATTATAGTTTGAGGGTTTACGTTTAAGCCTTTGACCCATTTAGAGTTAATTTTTGTGTATGGTGATAGGTAGGGGTCCTGTTTCAATCTTCTGCATGTGGTCAGCCAGTTTTCCCAGCATCATTTACTGAATGGTTCTCCTCTCCCCAGTGGTTGTTGTTGGAGGCTTTGTCAAAAATGAGTTGGTTGAGGAATTAAGGCTTTGCTTCTGGAATCTCTATCCTGTTCCATTGGTCTCTGTGTCTGTTCTTGTACCAACACCAGGCTGTTTTGATTATTGTAGCCTTATAGTAAAGTTTAAAATCTGGAAGTGTGATACATCCTGCTTTGTTTCTTTTGCTAAGGATTGTTTTGGCTATTCGTGGTTGTTTGTTTCCATATGAATTTCTGTATTGTCATTTCCAGGTCTGAGAAGAATGATGTTGGTAACTTAATGGGTATTGCATTGAATCTGTAGATTGCCTTTGGTAGGATGGACATCTTAGCAATGTTGATTCTTCCTATCCATGAACATGGAATATTTTTCCATTTGCTTGTGTCTTCTTGGATTTCTTTTAGCAGTGTTTTGAAATACTCATTGTAAAGGTCTTTTACTTCTCTGGTTAGGAAGATGCCAAGGTATTTCATTATTTTGGTGGCTATTGTAAATGAGATTGTGCTTTTTATTTGGGTCTCTACCTGCTTGTTGTTGGTATATAGAAATTCAGCAGTCTTTTGCACATGTATTTTGTACACTGAAACTTTTGCCAAAGTCCTTTATCAGTGCAAGCAGGTTTTTGACAGATTCTCTTGGATTTTCAAGGTATAGGATCATATCATCACCAAAGAGGGATAACTTGACTTCCTCTTTTCCTATCTGGATACCCCTGATTCCTTCTTTTTCTAATTGCCTGAGCTAGGACTTCCAACACAGTATTTAAAAAGAGGGGTGAGAGTGGGCAGCCATGTCTTGTTCCAGTTTTCAGGGGAAATGTTTCCAGTTTCTGTCCATTTAGGAGTATGTTAGCTGTGGGTTTGTCGTAGATGGCGCTTGCTATTTTGAGGTATATTCCTTCTATACCTAGGTGTTTGAGGGTTTTTATCAAGAAGGGATGCTGGATTTTCTCAAAAGCTTTTTCTGCATCTAATGAGATAATCACATGTTTCTTGTTTTGACATCTGTTGATGTATTTAATGACATTTATGGTCTTGTGAATGTTGAAGCAGCCCTGCATCCTGGGGATGAAGCCTACTTGGTCATGGTGGATGATTTTTGAGATATGTTTTTGGACCCAATTTTCTAGAATCTTGTTGAGGATTTTTACATCTATGTTCAGAAGGGATATTGGTCAGTAGTTCTCTTTGTTGGGTCTTTACCCAGTTTGGGTATCAGTATGATATAAGCTTTGTAAAATGATTTGGGGAGCATTCCATCTTTGTCAATTGCCTGGAATACTTTCAGTAAGATTGGTATCAGCTCCTCCTTGTACATTTTGTAGAATTCTGCTGGAAAGTCCTCCATTCCAAGCCTTTTTTTGGTAGCTAGTTTTTGTATGACAGAGTCAATTTCCTGGGTTGTTATTGGTCTATTTAGTGTCTCAATGTCTTCTTGTTTTAACGTGGGGAGGTTGTGTAATGTCAGAAAGTCCTCCATTTCATTTAGGTTATCAAGTTTGTTTCCATATAGGCATACATAGTCATCTCTAATAATCCTTTGTATTTCTTTGGGGTCAGTTGTGATTTGATCTTTTGTATTTCTGATTGTGTTTATTTGGGCTTTTTCTTCTTTCTCTTGGACATTCTTGTAATAAATCTTGTTAATTCTTTCAAAAACCCAGCTTTTTGTTTTGTTGATGTTTTCAATAATATTTTTGTTTTCCATGTCCTGTATTTGGGCTCTTACTTTTGTGATTTGGATTCTTCTGCTAAAGTTGGGGTTTTTGTGGTCTTCTTTTTCCAGCTCTCTTACGTGATTTGTTAGGCTCTCCTCTTGTGATCTTTCCATTTTTTTGATGTGTGCTTGTAAAGATATAAATTCTCCTCTTAGCACTGATTTCATGGCATTCCAGAGATTTTGGTAAGGTATTTCTTCAATTTCATTTGTTTCCAGGAATCTTCCAATTTCTTCTCTGATTTCAGTGTTGACCCATTCGTTGTTCAGCATCATGGTGTTTAGTGTCCATTTCTTTGTGGGCTTTGGGGAAATGTTATTGGTTTTGATATTTATTTTTATTCCACTGTGGTCTGAAAATGTGCATGGCAAAACTTAAACCGTATGGAACTTGTTTATGCTTGAGTTATGGCCAAGGATGTGATCAATCTTAGATTATGTTCCATGTGGTGATGAGTGGAATGTATATTCTGTGGTTGTTGGGTGGAATAACCTGTAGGTATCTACTAAGTCCATTTGGTCAAGTGGCAAGTTTAGGATCTGGATCTCCTTGTTGATTTTTTGCCTTGATGATCTATCTAGGGCTGTCATTGGGGTATTCAAGTCCCCTGCTATAATAGTGTTAGAGTCAATTTTTTTTTTAGTCTATTTAGTAGTTGCTTTATAAATGCTGGTGCTCCTGTCTTGGGTGCATATATGTTTAGGATGGATATTTCTTGTTGATGGATCAAACCTTTTATCATTATGTAGTGTCCTTTTGCATCTTTTAAAATTTTTGATAGCTTAAAGTTTGTTTTGTATGATATTAAGATTGTAACTCCTGCCTTCTTTTGTGATCCATTTGCCCGGAACTCATTTTCCATCATTTAACTTTGAGTCTGTGTGTGTCCCTTGTAGAGAGATGAGTCTCCTGGATGCAGCAAATAATTGGGTCATGTTTTTTTAATCCAGTTTGCCACTCTGTGTCTTTTAGATGGTGCATTTAGTCCATTCACATTCAGGCTGATTAATGGAATGTGATTGCTTATTCCTGTCAGAGGTTCTTAAACAGTTTTTTCTTTGTTTGCTTGGTTTTTTTTTTTTTTTTTGGCTTTGGGGTTAGTGTATTCATGTGTTTTTATGTTTCTTGTTTTGCTGTATTCTCTGTTGATTCTGTGCTCTGCTGTTCTCTTGGGAAGTGTATGGTGATTCTCTTTCTTTCTTTCTTTCTTTCTTTCTTTCTTTCTTTCTTTCTTTCTTTCTTTCTTCTGTGCTTAATACCTTTTTAAGTGTCTCCTGTAGAGCTGGTCTGGAAGCTGCATAATCTCTTAGGGATTGGATGTCTGGGAAGGATTTTAATTTTCCTTCACTGATGAAGCTGAGCTGACTGGATAGAAAATTCTTGGTTGAAATTGCTTTTCTTTGAGGATTTTGAATATAGGGCTTCAGTCCCTTCTTACTTGCAGCATTTCTGTTGATAGGTGTGCTGCTATTCTGACTGGTTTTCCCTGGTGGGTAGTCTGACCTTTCTCTCTTGCTGCCTTTAGGATTTTTTCTTTTGTGCCTACTTTGTGTAGGTAAATTACTATGTGTCTACGAGTAGGTCTTCTCATTTGATGTCTTTTGGGGGTTCTCTGTATCTCTTGTGCATGGCTGGTCACATCTCTGGTGAGCTGGGGAAAGTTTTCTTGGATTACCTCCTGGAATACTTGTTCCAAGTTGTTTTTATTTTCCTTTTCTTCTTCTGGGATACCAGTCAGGTGTAGGTTCGTCCTCTTGATATAATCACACATCTCTTGTAGGCTCTGTTCTTTCTTTCTGAGTCTTCTTTCTATGTTTTTTACAGATCAGGTTAATTCCATGTTCTGGTCTTCAAGTTCTGAGATTCTTTCTTCACCTAGATTAATTCTGCTTTCTATGCTTGTCATCTTGTTATTTATTTCTGGATGAAATTTTTTATTGCCAGAATCTCTGTTACAAGTTCTTTCAGTGTTGCATGTTGTCTTTCTTGAGTCTTGTTCACTGTTTCCAACCATTCCTTGATCCCTTTGTATTCTGGGGCCAGTCATTGGTGACTTCCATTGTTTGGGCACCAAGGTCTGATGTCTCAGGAGTTTTGTCTTTGGTAGACTTGGAATTGCCTGAGGGCTTCCTTTGACTTTTCCTCATTTGTGACAGATCTCTTGTTTTTTTCTTTAGTTCTACTGTTCAGTGTCAGTAGGAGAGGCTTTCCCTTCTGATGTTTGCTCAGTCCTCTATTCTTCCCTGATCTGGGCTCTGGATTTGTTCTATTTTGAAATGGGATGATGGATAGGAAGCTTTGCTGTCTCTTGTAGTTTTTAAAATTCAAGTAAAATGGGGGATGGGGTGCTAGGAGTCAGATGCTACTTGCAAATTAAAATGTTCACTTGCAGTATGTTTTCCCTGAGATCCACTCCCCACTACCACTTTGTATGATAATGCAAAGCAGAAACCAACCCACACTACAAAACAATCTGCAATAACAACCAAGTAAGATGAGACAAACCACAACAACAGAAAAACTCCAAGAAAACTAAAGACAGACACACATGCCTAGTACAAAGTGAATAGGGAAGAAAGATAAAAAGACTGAAGGGGGGAGAATAAGAAAAAAGAAAAAAGAGAAAGAAAAAAAGGGGGGGATTCAGGTGGAATCCTACATATATATTGACACACCCCTTAAATTTTAAAAAATGAATATAAAAAAACCCCAGAAGAACAAAAGAGCAAAAACCAACAACAAAATCAAAAGATGAACACTCAGTCATTCACATACACACATAAACAGAGAATGACAAATAAAAGCAGAAAGAAATGGGGAAAGAAAAGAAAAAAATATTTAGGGATGTTATTTAGGTGAAAGTCTCACATACACATTCATGCACAAAGGAAAAATATTTTTTAAATAGATGAACTAATAAACATTCATAAAATTTTTTTAAATTAATAAATAATTCAAAATTTAAGAAAACAGAACAGAACAAAGCAAAGACAAAAATATTTAAAAACCTGTCCTCTTCTGGCATGCTCTGCAATTGTTCCTCTAATCAGATCTCTCCTGCTGAGCTACCTCTTTCACTCTGTCCTTAGGGAATGAAGCAGGGAAGGAGGAGGGGCAGTAGAGGTGGGTAGGGCTGCAGTCCTCCCCTCCCACTCTCGTATGGTCAGGGAGATCTCTGTTGGGGACGTACAGGATAGTCTCTTCCCCAGGTGTGTACTCTCACGAGGTTGCCCCAGCCAGTCCTATCCTGTAATAGAGTTCTCCTGTTGCCACTGATGTCCAGGCTCCATTTGGGTTTGTCCCTCTCAGTCATGGCTTAGCTATGTGGGTCTGATGTTCAGAGGATTGCTGGGGAGTAGGGGGTTTGTGTCAGCCTGGACTCACCACTGATCTCTTTGGAGTTCTTCCTCATCCTTTTCTGGCCACACCCTTTGTCCCACGGTTGGATCAGGGTAGGGGGTGGGATGCCTGGAACTCAGCGCTTGTCAGGTCCCTCTGAAGTTTGTGCTCTCAGGGTATTTCCTCTGGACCACAATGCAGCCCTGAGTAGTTGATCTGGCATCCACAGAGATTGAATTTCTGAGCTCCATCCACAGCCCCTTCCAGTGCCTTGTTAGGTCTGGCTCCTATCTCAATGATAAGGGAGCTCCTGGGGCAATAGTTTGTGGTGTCACTTAGGCAACAAGTTGGAGGCTAAGGAGGGGGGAACTGAGCAGAGCAATACAAATCTCTGCCTGGAAAATGACTGTAGTGGGTGGTTCCTCACCAGGCATGTATTTCTCTCTCCAGATTCTCCTGGTGTTCTCTCTAGTAATCAAATCCTTCACTCCACTGAGTCCCATTTGCCAGGTGATGGTGTGTGCCAGGTGCCAGGTGCTGGGAATCAGGTGGATTCAGAAGGCTTTTCTCAGGCGTGTTCCTACAGGCAGCAGACATTTCTGCCTTGGGACCCAAGCTCTAATTTTTGGGGGGGCTTGCAGTCACCCTCAGAGGGGGGACAGAGGGGGGGTGCATGCAGCCAAGTATCCCCTCAGATGGGCTTTCACACTCCCACCAGTGCCCGTCTACTCACATGGAGAGTCTTTATTGGCACTTGCCTCCACGGAGATTTTTACAACCTGACCTGTCAGCTGCCATCTTAAGCTCCCCTCAGCTTTTCATTTTTAACAATCTCTCCTGATAATTCTAATACAAGCGATCAGAAGACTACACTTTAACAGACATTTTAGCTTACAGCTTGCCAAGGAACTGTTTACTACTGTTCATTGCCATATTCTGTGGATGCTACTTGCAAATTAAACTACACAGAGCTTAAAGGGTTGAGCTTGTATCCTACCTGACATATCTAATGTTTTTTATGTGTCAACTATGCTGGCACCTCAACATATGGATTCTGCATGAAAAGGAAGTAAACTAAATTCAGATGAGAGCAGGCTCTGGTTCTAGAAATGGGTGCTATAGGGTGACTTGAAGTTGAAATCATACTTTCTAAGGGTGTATAGTAAATGAACTCAAATTGAGTGTGATCTAATGTGTGCTGCCTAGTGCAGTATATTTGAATCAGAGACAATACACAATTGTACTTGTGTTTAAGCATGAGGAATTGGGGTTATTTTAGGGTTTTTGACCATCCATGCAGATTGGGGAAGATTTCCAGCTAATAGCTGAGGATATAAATGATAAAGTCTAGCTTTTAGAAAGCAAGAAATTGCCAAAAACTAGGTAAGTGTTCAAGGCTCAAGTGATAATGGATAGCTGGAAAATAATTAGCAATCATGGATAATGGATATTTGTTGGTTTTGGCTAACTCTGTTGATTTTCCTTTCTTAATTAGTACCTTAATTAGGAATTGCATTCCATTTCATAAAGTCTAGTGATTCTATAATTATGTCTCACTTCCTCTCTTAATGAAAAAAAGGAACAAATGACACAAACTAGACCAACTGAAGACTTCTTCCCTGGAATGTGAAGTAGGAAGAAGACAAAGACATTCCAGTTTATTCTATTCTAGAAAAGTGTCCAGTGCCTACTTTTGCTACACAAACATTACTCTTTCTATAGTTGTAGTTGTATTTTTCTAGCCCTCCTAGAGCTGCCTTGGTTTTTGCCTATTTCTTTTTCTTTCTTTTTTTTTTTTCAGTTGGAGTCTCACTCTGTTGCCCAGACTGGATTGCAGTGGCCGCTCCCGGCCACTGGGCTGGGCTCTGGCAATCCTTCCGCCTCAGCCTTCCAAGTAGCCGGAATTACAGGCGCGCGCTACCATGCCCGGCTAATTTTTTGATTTAGTGTAGTGATGAGGTCTCACCAAGTTGCCCAGGTGGGTCTCGAACCCACGGGCTCAGGCAATTCACTCACCTCAGCCTCCCAAGGCGCGGGATTACAGGCTAGGCCACCGAGCCTGGCTGGTTTTTGCCTATTTCTAAACCTAATTTATAAACCAGTCTCCCAGTGATTTCTAGGAAAAATCAATTTATTTCCAATTAATTCCACCTTGCCTAAATTAGTCAGAATTGGTTACTATTGTTTGCAACCAAAAAACTCCAACTGATATATTCAGAAGAAATAATGTAGACTCTTAGACAAGAAGGATTGGAAAGCTACGATACAACCTTGAGTGGAAAAGGTTCTGTGGAGAATGATAAGCACTTTGGAGGAATTTTGTGGGCCCAGGGTTTGGTCTAGAAACATCAGCTATAGGGCTGAGAATAAGAAAACTAGTTCGAGATTATACCTGTCAATGATAATGGGTTACTAATGTATTGGGAAGAGCTGAGTTTGCAGTTTGAAGTTATTTTGTATTTGTACTGAGAAATAGCTGGAACAAGCAAAAACTGACAGGACCTGATACACTCTGATTATGAACTCTAATTCTAAGTCTATCCCCTTCTAATCATGTTTATCTACTTTTAGAAACCAGGATACTGTTGACTGTGAACTGAAGTAAGACTCTAGAAACAGAAAGCAGAATGTGGAGATAAACAGAATATTGGTTGGTATCTGATAATCTGTCTCTTGAAACATATGAGTGTCACATTTAATAATTTTTTATTGACGGGGTGAAGGTAGAGAACAGGCAGATATTGAAAATTATGTTTATATTTATATCTTGCAAATAAAATTTATTGACATTGTATAATATGTCATCTTGTTATTGTGGGAAGAAATGACAGATATGGCATTAAATGGGTTCTTGTGCTTGATTTTGTTTTATCTGAAGTAAATAATTCTCACCTGTACAGATTAAAGCAATATTCAAGTGAAACGTTAAATTATGCAGCATTATGAGATACAAAATGTTCTATAATTCATTCTAGAATTTATATAACACTTTTTACTAAAACCATGTCCATCATACACTATTTTATATTACTGGTGTTTTACTGTAAATGTATATATGAGTTACAAATGTTAATGTGGGTTTAATTCTACATTGAATTATAAGAATGAAAAAAAACATAGTCCAGAAAACTTTTTCCACCTATAGGAGTTGTGTGATATTAAATATGTAAGTATTACCTGTATTCTAAATACAGTGTTTTCTCTAAGGACACTCCATTCATTGGTACAAAGCCACAGACATTGAAACAGAAATATAGTTCTTGGGCACATCAGAATCTAAAGCATTTGATGTATAAAGTGGCTTAGATGGTGTTTGTGCTCATTGAGAAGTCATAATTTTACTTTCCTTTAGTTTAATGTTACCGCTTTGGATCCAAGTAATACTCTAATTAAGCCTAGAATCAGAAATTAAAATAATGTGATAATGTTTCAGAACATTACTTTTGCCTGTGTGCCATTGACCCTTCCATGGTTTATTCTTTTAGGTCTCCAGGGATTCATGGACAATTGGATTCAATCTCTCCCCCAAGAAAAAAATAATGACTCAAAAGTGTTTGGGGCATATTTTTCTTTGTGAAATATTTTCACAGGTAGTTTTCTGTGATTAAAAGGAAATTTTTCTGAACAAAAGTAAAAGAAGAAGGAATAAAATCTGGTTTTATTTAACACACACACACACACACACAATCACACAACACAGGCAGCTGCAGATAATTTTTTCTTCAAATGGGTAATATAATGAGTTTTGTCAGCCAATACTATAATGAATAAAAATCTAGACCTTAAGCATTCAGCTTTGGATAAATTCATTAGACTTTATGTTCAAGCAATCACAAAATTGAGCAAGTTCTAAAATTTCACAGTACAACTGGTCCAAAAATAGACACAAAGACTGATGGAACAGGACAGAGAGTTCAGAAATAAAACCATAGACCTTCAACCAACTCAACTTCAACAAGGCCGACTAAAACAAACATGTGGAAAGGAAGACATATTTAGTGCTAGGAAAACAGGCCAACCACATTAAGAAGAATAAAACTGGACCACTATCTATCACTATGCACAAAAGTTAACTCAAAATGGTTTGAAGACTTAAATGTGAAACCTCAAGCTATAAGAGTATTAAAAGAAAACTTAGGAAACATGCTCCTGGATCTCAGAGTAGGCAAAGAATTCATGGCCACGTCTTCAAAGGGAAATGCAGCAAAAACTAAAATTAACAGATGGGACCTTACCAAGCTAAAAAGCTCTTGCACAGCAAAATAAACAATCAAGGGAGTAAAGAGACAACCTACAGAATGGGGAAAAAATATCTGCAAGCTATGTATCCTATGAAGGCTACAAAGGCTATGTATTCAGGAGCTACAAAGAACCCAAATAAATTGACAAGAAATAAAAACAAAGCAAGTAACTCCATTAAAAAGTGGGCAAAGGACATGAACAAACATTTCTTAAAGGAAGACATATAAGCAACCAACAAACATATGTAAAAATGCTCAGCTTCACTAATCATCAGAGAAATGCAAATCAAAACTACAATGAGATATCACCTCATACAGATCAGGGTGACTATCATTAAAAAGTCAAAAGTTTTTCACAATGAGTTTGCTGCCAGAGCAGAGATGTCATGAACACCACCTCAAAAGACCAAAATGGGAAAGAAAAAGATGCATATCAACATCGCCATCATTGGACACATCAATTCAGGCAAGTTCACCACTAATGGCCACCTGATCTGAAAATGTGGTGGAATGACAAAAGAACCATTGAGAAATTCTGAATCATCCAGGCCAAATTTATGCTGGCTATGCCCCTGTACTGGATTGTCACACAGCTCACATTACATGCAAGTTTGCTGAGCTGAAGGAAAAGATTGATCACCATTCCGGTAAGAAGCTGGAAGATGGCCCTAAATTCTTGAAGTCGATATGGATCCTGGCAAGCCCACATGTCTGGAGAGCTTTTCTGACTATTCTCCTCGGGGTTGTTTTGCCATCTGTGATATGAGGCAGACAGTTGCTGTGGGTGTCATCAAAGCAACTGCATCACATTTCCCAATTTTTTCTTAAATGGATAAACCAGGTTCAGAAAGCTGGAGCTGGTCTTTGGATTAATATATGACTTTGTGACTGGGTCATCTCCAGAGGACCGTGTGTGTCTGTTTCAGCCTTTGTTGCCCTGTGACCTGCAGGTCCTGGCAGTTCATGGGGAGGACACAGGAAAACCCGGAAGCCAGGAGATGCTTGGCGACTGGTTTCTGTGCACTATTAGACAGATCACTGTTCTGAGGGGAAAAGGAAGAAATGATTTCAGTCTCAGGATGATTTTGCACATATGAAGGAAGGAAAATTATTCCAAAGGACAAGGTAAACTCACGTTGGGGAGGTGGTGAAAATTCACACATCAAAAAGAACCACAGGTACACAGGAGAGCAAGTGCAGGAACTTCCAAGAGGTGAGGCTGTTGACATTCAAGGATGTGGCCATAGAATTCTCTCCAGAAGAGTAAAAATTCCTGAAACCCCCTCAGTGGATATTGTACAGGAATGTGATGTTAGAGAACCACAGAAACCTGATTTTTCTGGGTTTTGCTGTTTCTAATCCAGACCTGATCATGTGTCTGAAGGAAAGAGCCCTGGGATGTGAAGAGACACAGCACATTAGCCAAACCTCGAGTCAGGCGATTATCATGAGCATACAAGGAGATATGCTAAAGACAATCCCTACAAATGTGAAGAATGTGACAAAGCCTTTAGTTGGTACTCAAGTCTTATTCAACATCAGAAAAACCATACTGGAGAGAAACCCTACAAATGTAAAGAATGTGATGAAGCCTTTACCTCTAATTCAGTACTCGCTCAACAGAGCGAAACCCTACTGGAGTGAAACCCTAAAAATGTGAGGAATGTGACAAAGTCTTTGCACTTCGCTCATACCTCACTACACATCAGAGAATCCATACTGGAGAGAAATGCTACAAGTGTAAAGAATGTGATACAACCTTTTTTTCCAATGATTCACTTGTTCAGCACATTAATATACATCCTGGAGAGAAAATATAAAGAATGTGACAAAGCCTTCACCTCTAATTCAGTAGTTGTTTGACACAGGAACATCCATACTGGGGAGAAACCCTACAATTGAGAAGAATGTGAAAAAAGCCTTTAATCAGTACTCAAATCTTATTCAACTTCAAGGAATTCATAGTAGAGGGAAACCTTAGAAATGTACATGTGGCAAAATCTTGTGCTCTCTTATAGGAGTTGTTGGACATAGGAGAATTCATATTGAGAAGAATCCATGCAATACTTGACTGACTGACATAGGAGCATCTATATTCATACTCTGTAAATTTTCTATGTCTGTAATGACTGGAAAGTCATATGCCAAAATATAAACTATAGAGAACATGGTGAGAAGCATTACTGATGTAAGTATTACCCTTGCCTTTCTTATGTCACAGATCTTTTGAAAGTACTAATGTAAAAAATTTCTAAAGCCATTAACTAGCTAAAACTTTATTTGACATTAGACTGTTTGCATTGAAGAGAATCTACAAATTGAAAGAATGCGGACTGACCTTTGTTAAAAATATATGCCATAGAAACACTAGTATATCCAGATTGAAAACTTTACAGATCCAATATATGTGGAAACTTAGTCAATCAAAAGTCAAGTTGAAATAAACTTCAGATATTTAATAGCATTATAAAATGTTTTTTTTTAAAAAAGGAGAGCATAAGTATATCCGTGTAAACTTTTGTTTTCACATCAACAGAATTTGAGGATATTTTGAAAAGCAAAAATTATCGATGTAACTCACCTCATGTGATGTTATGCCATCATTCCTAGTGTTTATGTAAAAGCATGTGGTCAGTTGTTGCTACGTTATAGCTATGCTAGACCCTTCTATACTAGGTGAGCAGCAGTCACCTCCAGTTTTCCACCAGCTGAAAAACGCTGATATGTAATATGCATTGAAAGTTCTAATTGGAGAGGTTTCTTGTGGCTTGCAGTGAGAATTCTTGTAAGTTCCGCCTGAGGTGGGTGCTCAAGATAACATCTTATGCCATTGTAATGAATGACAGAAGAAACATTGACAGTATTAGAAATGAGTTTTCTTACCATTTACATATTAATAAAAAATGAGGCCAAAACATTAATATCTTGAGCATCTTCATAGTATCAAGACTTACAAGCCCTGACTAAGTTGACATAGTATAAATAGAGGTATTTTCCTAGACATCAGACAAAAGATAATTAATCTTTTAAAAGGTATATATTGTAAGTTTTTGTTTAGTAAATACTTAGATTTTGAAAATTGAGGAAAGCTGTTCTTACCTATATCAGTCTATTAGAAGAGCAAATGCTTCTTGAATGTATAATCTGGTTTTGGTCACAAGCATACAGTACACTTTGGAATGTTTACTTAGGTTATGTAAACTTAATGTTTTAATAAACAGAATTGTTTATAAAGCATTAATGATAGTTGTCCACACAATAAATTGTTATGCTGTCACTAGTGTTAATCTATTCCACCATACTCAATGTTGTAGGTAAATGAGGACCATATACTATTGAGTAACTTATGGAATGATGTCTGTAGAGATCCTTTTTTCCATAGGTTATATTTTATTTTCTCTCTCTTTTTTTTTAGTCATGGGTCATTTCATAACAAAGATTATACAGGAGTATAATTATAAGAATCCTTACTGACCAGGAATGGTGGCTCAAGTCTATAATCCCAGCACTTTGGGAGGTCAAGTTGAGAGGATTGCCTGAGCCCACAGGTTCGAGACCAAACTGAACAACATGGTGAGACCTCGTCTCTACAATAAATCAAAAAGTTAGCTGGTCATGGTAGCACATGCCTGTAGTTCTGGCTACTTGAAAGGCTGAGATGGAGAGATCACCTGAGCCCAGGAGGTCGAGGCTGCAGTGGCCAGGAGCATGCCACTGCACTCCAGCCAGGAGAAAGAGGGAGACTCCAACTAAAAAAACAAACAAACAAACAAACAACAAAAAAAGACCTGACTATTGTGAAAACATATTATGTACACATTGTACTTCCTTTAGCCTACAATTCAGATACAGACTTTTATATTTTATATACCCTGAAAGAAATATACAAATATATCACTCTAGAACTTTATGAGTAAGAGGACTAAAGAAGAGGAAGTTGATTTTTTTTTGTGTGAATGTGTGCCTACCTTTATTAGGGAATGACATTATTGGAACAAATATAATTTAAAATCTGAAACTAGATCATTTTCTCTGCCTCACATTCAGTGTATTCCACTAATATCTATGACTTCTAGTACAGAATCTCCCTATGGACATCCTCTTTTTTACTTGCCTGTTATTCGTGGAAGACCATGTTCATCAAGTGATCATTATTTAGGCTACTTAGACAAGGATTTTTTAAAAATGTAATTAGTGTTTGAAACTACTATGAAGATGTAATTCATAGTGTATTTAGTTTTTTGTAGTACACTTTATTTTTGTTCACAACTGAAGTATATCATTGAATAACTTTGGTATTCTTTTTATTTTGTATAAGTAATATCATTGATTTTTACTGACTTTACTGGGCTAATTTGTTCAGGTGAAAACTTGGGTAACTTAATAAGTCTAGGGGTTGTTTTAATTTTTGTTTAATTTTTTATTGTCATTCCAAGAAAGTGAACAAACAGAAAACATTGCTTGGTGTGTAATAAATGAGCTATAAATTGCAAAAAATATGACTTTGTAATGATAGTGCATGCTATAGGCCAGAGTAGCTTGTATCCCACGAGGATGTATAAAATTAGTCATAAAAATGGTTGAGTAGCTTCTTTTGATATCTTGAGCAATCAGAAAAAGAATTATTGGAAATCCTTCTCTAAGATCCAGTGAAAAAATTTAAAACATGAGTGTCCCTGGCCTTAGGTTGGGTATTTGAGGAAGAATTTAGTCCAATTAATCTAACAGTATACCATTCTGCTTGCCACATGATTACCAGAAAAGTAAATATTACTTAAAAAGTATACCTCGAAAAAGAGGAAATTAAGTTATTCCTATTTGCTGATGATATAATTTTATACATTGAAAATCCAAGATTTTTTTTTCCCATCCCTCTCCTTTCTCGTATTTTGGTGTGGTGATCCATGCCTTCCCCCTGCACATCTCATTCCATGCCTCAGAAAATTGAGGAAATCAAGGACTTTCTGCTCACACCTTGGTGAAAAGATGCTGAATCTGTCAAGATCAAGGAAAACAAGGATGATGTGAAGTTTAAAGTTTGATGCAGCAGGTACCTTTATACCTTGATCATCACAGATAAATAGAGGCTGACAAAATGAAGCAGTGCCTGCCTCTGGTCTGGTGGTGAAGGAGCTGAAATGAACCGGACACACTGATTTGAATTGAATTAAAATTTTTAAAATGCAAAAAGAAAAATCCAATAAAATCTGTCAAAAACTTTCTTGCACTGATAAGGGACTTTTCCAAAGTCTCAGGGTACAAAATAGACATACAAAGACAGTTGCATTCTTATACACCAACAACAAACAGGAAGAGGACCACATAAAAAGCACAATCTCATTCACAACAGCCACACAAAATTAAATAGCTGGGCATTTTCCTAACCAAAGAAGTGAAAGCCCTTTACAATGGAAACTACAAAACAATGCTCAAATAAATCCAAAAAGACACAAACAAATGGAAAAATATTCCATACTCATTGATTGGAAAAGTCAACATTGTTAAGATGTCCATCATACCAAAGGCAATCTACAGATTCATTGCAATACCTATTAAAACACCATCATCATTATTCTCAGACCCAGAAACAACAATACAGAAATTCATATGGAAGCAAAAACAATCATGAATAGCCTAAACAATCATTAGCAAAAAAAGCAAAGTGGAGGGTATCACAATCCCAGACTTTAAACTTTATTATAAGACTACAATTATCAAAATAGTTTGGTATTGGTACAAAAACAGACATATAGACCAATGGAACAGAATAGAGATTCTTTAAGCAAAACTTCAATTTCTCAACTAACTCATCTTCAAAAAAGCCTCCACCAACAACTACTGGGAATAAGATAATTTTTCAATAAATGGTGCACGAAAACCTGACTGACAACACATAATATTGAAACACATCACCATACACAAAAATCAACTCCAAATGGATCAAAGACCTAAACATAAAATATAAAACTATAAGAATCTTAGAAAATGCAGGAGGCACCCTTACAGAAATCGGAGTAGGCAACCAATTCCTGACCAAAATTCCAAGTGCCCATGCCATAAAAGATGAGATAGACATGTGGGACCTCATTAAACTAGAAAGCTTCTGCAAAGCAAAAGAAATTAAGAGAGTGGGGAGACAGCTCACAGAATAGGAAAAAATTGCCAACCATATATCTGGCAAAGGCCTAACATCCAGTATCTACAATAAACTCAAACGTGCTGAAAGGAAAAAAATATACAGTCCCATTAAAAAGTGGGCAAAAGACATGTTGTAAAGTTCTTTCATTTATCAGTATAGGAAGATGACAAGGTATTTCATTTTTGTTGCTATTGTGAATGGGATTGTACTTTTAATTTAGATCTCTGCCTGTTTGTTGTTGGTGTATGAAAATGCGATGGTCTTTTCCACATTGATGTTATACACTGAGACTTTGCCACTGAGACTTTATCAGTGCAAGGAGATTTTGACAGATTCCCTTGTGTTTCCACGTATAGGATCATATTATCCACAAAGAGGGATAGCTTAACTTTCTCTTTTCCTTTTTGGATAATGCTGATAGCCTTCTCTTCTTTGATTTCTCTAGCTAGGACTTCCAACACAATGTTGAACAGGAGGGGTGAGAGTGGGCAGCCTTGTCTTGTTCTTGTTTTCAGAAGAAATGCTTTCAATTTCTGTACATTTAGTAATATGTTGGCTGCAGGTTTATCATAAATGGCTTTTACTATATTCTGAGGGATGTTTCTTCTATACCAATGTGATCAAGGGTTTTTATCAAGAATGAATGCTGGATTCTATCAAAAGTCTTTTTCTGCATCTCATGATATAATCATGAAATTTTGTTGATGTATGGAATTACATATATGGTCTTGCATATGTTAATCCAGTCCTGCATTTCAGTGATGAAGCCACGTGGCCATGGTGGATAATTTTTGAGATGTATTGTTGGATCTGATTTGCCGTAATCTTGTTGATAATTTTTACATCTATGTTCCTCAGGGATCCTAGCCTGTAGTTCTTTTTATTTGTTGAGTCTTTGCCCAGTTTGTATATTCATAAAATGATTTGGGGAGAGTTCCGTCTTTCTCGATACCTGGAATACTTTCAATAGGATTTCTATAGACTCCTCCTTGTATGTTTTGTAGAATTTTGTGGAAAAGCCATCTGGTCCAGGACTTTTTTTTTTTGTTTTTTTGTAGATAGTTTTTGTATCATGGAGTCAATTTCCCATGTTGTTATTTGTCTATTTAGGGTCTCAATTTCTTCTTGTTTCAATCTTGGGAGGCTGTGTGATATCAGAAATTCCTCCATTTCATTTAGGCTTTCAAATTTGTTTCCATACAGGTATGCATAGTAATCATTGATAATCTTTTGTATTTTTTCAAGGGTGGTTGTGACTTGATCTTTTGTATTTCCGATTTTGTTTATTTGGGCTTTTTGTCTTTTTCTTGGTCAATCTGGCTAGGGATCTTTCAATCTTATCCTTTCAAAGAACAAGCTTTCTGTGTCATTAATTGTTTTCTATGATATTATTGTCTTCTAAGTGCCATATTTGTGTTATTACTTTGGTGTTGTGGATTCTTCTGCTGAAGTTAGAGTTTTGGTGGTCTTGACTCTCCAGCTCCCTTAGGTGATTTATTTGGTTGTTGGCTTGTGATCTTCCATTTTCCCAGAGATTTTGAAAAAATGTGTTTTTGTTTTATTTTTAAAAAAATTTATTTTAAAGATGTGATGTACAATTCAGAATTAATTGTACAAGTGGTCATCATACAGGTAAAGTTTGGGCCTTCCTTTGGTCCACACTTCACCTGGTTTGAGATCAGATACCCTTATTGATGTTATGTGCACTCCCTCCCTCCCCTGGCAGTGTCCAGCTACTGCTGATCCCTTTCTCACAGTATTATGATAAATGTCCGCTTATGAGTGAGAACATGTGCTACTCAGTTCTTTGTTTCTGTGATAGATTACTGAGTGTTATAGACTCTAATTCCATTCAGGTTGCTGCAAAGTACATAATTTTGTTGTTCATTATGACTGCATAACATTCCATCATGTATATGTACCACATTTTTTATCCAGTCCAGTCTCAATGCAGCAAGGTTGGTTTCATGTTTTTGCTATTGTGAATAGTGCTGCAATAAACATGCATGTGAAGGTATCAATTTTGTAGAGTGATTTAAATTTCTGGATATATTCTCAGAAGGGAGATTGCTGGGTCATATGGAAAGTCAATTTCTAGTTTTTTTTAGGAACTGCCCACACTGTTTTATATAGAAATTAAACTAATTTGCATTCCCACCAACAGTGTAGAAGCATTCCCTTTTTTCTGAATCCTCACCAGCATCTGTTGTTTTTTTGTTTTATTAATGATGACCATTCTTACTGTAGTTAGGTTGTATCTCAATGTGGTTTTGATTTGCATTTCTCTAATAATTAGTGGGGCTTAGCATTATTTCAAGTCTGTTGGCTGCCTGTTTGTCTTGTTTTGAGAAGTGTCTGTTCATGTCTTTTGCCCACTTTTTAATGGAGTTGTTTGCCTTTTTCCTCTTGACATTTTTGAGTTACTTATATAGGTTGGATGTTAGGCTTTTGACAGACATGCAGTTGACAATTATTTTTCCCATTCCATGGACTGTCTCCTCACTCTCTTGATGGTTTCTTTTGCCTTGAAGAAGCTTTTCATTTTGATGAGGTCCCACTTGTTAATCTTAAAAAGCATGGGGTTTGGGGGTTTTGATCAGGTATTGGTTGACTATTCCAATTTCCATAGGGTGTCTCCTGCATTTTCTAAGAATCCTAACATTTGAAGTTTTTGTTTAGGTCTTGATCCATTTGGAGCTGACTTTTGTGTATGGTGTTAGATAGAGGTTCTGTTTCAGTCTTCTGCACATGGTCAGTCAGTTTTCCCAGCACCATTTATTGAATAGATTCTCCTCTCCCCAGTGGTTGTTGTTGGAGTCTTCTTTGTTGCAGGTGAGTTGGTTGAGAAACTGAGGTTTTGCTTCTGGAATCACTATCCCATTTCATTGGCTTGTTACTGTACTAATACCAGGTTGTTTTGATTATTATAGCCTTATAATAAAGTTTAAAGTCTGGAAGAGTCCTACCTCCTGCTTTCTTTCTTTTGCTGAGAATTGTTTTGGGTATTCATGGTCATTTATGTTTCCATATAAATTTCTGTATTGTTTCCAGGTCTGAGAAGAATGATGTTGGTATTTTAATGGGTATTTTGTTGAATCTGTAGATTACCTTTGGCAGGATGAACATCTTAACAATGTTGATCCTTCAAATCCATGAAAATGGAATTTTCCTTTTGTCTGTGTCATCTTTGACTTCTTTGAACAGAGTTTTGTAGTTTTCATTGTAAAGATTTTTCACATCTCTGGTTAGGAAGATGCCAAACTATTTCATTTTTTTGTTGTTGTTGCTATTGTGAATGGGATTGTGCTTTTTATTTGGTTCTGCCTGTTTGCTGTTTATTATAAGAATGTGGCTGTTTTTTCTACATTTATTTTGTATCCTGAGACTTTGCCAAAGTCCTTTATCAGGACAAGGAAGTTTTTGAGAGATTCTCTTCGATTTTCATCAGCAAAGAGGGATAACTTGACTTCTTCTTTTCCTGTTTGGATATCCCTGATTTATTTCTCTTGTTTGATTGCTCTAGCTCAGACTTTCAAAACTATTTTGAACAGGAGGGTTGAGAGTGGGCAGCCTTGTCTTGTTCTGGTTTTCAGGGGAAATGCTTCCAGTTTTGTCCATTTAGCAATATGTTGACTGTGGGTTTATTGTAGATGGCTCTTACTATTTAGGGGTATGTTCCCTCTACGCCTAGGTGTTTGATAGTTTTTATCAAGAAGGGATGCTGGATTTTATCAAAAGCTTTTCCACATCTAGTGACACAATCATGTGGTTCTTGTTTTTACATCTGTTGATGTATTTCATTACATTTATGGTCTTGCAGATGTTGAATCATCCCTGCATCCTGGGGATGAAGTCTACTTGATCATGGAGGATGATTTTTAAGATGTGTTGTTGGATCTGATTTGCCAGAATTATGTTGAGAATTTTTGCATGTATGTTCATTAGAGATAATAGTCTGTAGTTCTCTTTCTTAATTGGATCTTTACCTGGTTTGGGTATCAGTGTCATGTTAGCTTTATAAAATGAGTTGAGGAGCCTGGTATACTTTCAATTGCCTGGTATACTTTCAATAGAGTTAGTAGTAGCTCCTGTCTTTGTTTTCATTTGTTTCCAAGGATCTTTTAATTTCTGTTTTGATTTCTGTGTTGACCCAGGAGTTGTTCAGCATTGTGCTATTTAGTGTCCAAGTTTTTGTGTGTTTTGTTTGGCATTTTGTTGGTGGTGGTATTTATTTTTATTCCACTGTGTTCCAAGAAGGTGCATGGCAGTATTTTAATATTATAGAATATTTTATGCTTTATTTGCGGCTAAGGATGTAGTCGGTGTTGGAGTATGTTCCATGTGTTGATGAGAGGAATGCATAGTTCATGGTTGTTGTGTGTAGTGATCTGTAGATACCTATTAAATTCATTTGGTCAAGTGTCAAGTTAAGTTTCTAGATCTCTTCATTGATTTTTTGCCTCACTGATCTATCTAGGATTGTTAGTGACTATTTAAATCCCCAGTTATGATAGTGTTAGAATCAATATTAAATATACATTTTTAGTTTACTCAGTAGTTGCTTTATAAATCCAGATGCTCTTGTGTTGGGTGCATATATATTTAGGATGGCTATTTCCTGTTGATGGATTTAACCTTTTATCATTATGTCTTTCAGTATCTTTTAAAATTTTTTATAGCTTGAAGGTTGTTTTCTTCTGACATTAAGATTTCAACTCCTGCCTTTTTTATTTTCTGTTCATCTGAAAGTTTGTTTTCCATTCTTTAACTTTGTGTCTGTGGGTGTCCTGTGTAGTGAGATTCTTGGAGGCAGCATATTGTTGGATTTTATTTTTCATCCAGTTTCCCATTTATATCTTTTAAGTAGTGCATTTAATCCATTGACATTCAGGCTGATATTGAAATGTGAGAATTTACCTCTGTCATGAGGTTCTATAACATTGTTTTGTTTTCTTTTAACTTTTGGATTGATGTATGTGTGTGTTTTCAATTTTGTGGAGTGTTGTGTTGATTCTGTCATTTCCTGCATTCTTGGGAAGTGCGTGATTATTCTTAGTTTTTTTTCTTCTGTGCTTAATACATTCTTGAGCGTCTCCTGTACAGCTTGTTTGCAGCAGCATACTCTTTTACGGATTGGATGTCTGCAAATGATTTTAATTCTGCACCACTGATGAAGCTGACCTTGGCTAGGTAGGAAATTCTTGGTGAAAATTATTTATCTTTGAGGAGTTTGAAAATTGGACTCAAGTCTCTTCTAGCTTGTGTTGTTTCTGCTGATAAGTCTACTGCTACTCTGATTGGTCTTTCCCAGTAGGTAGTCTGACCTTTCTCTCTCATTGAATTTAGGAATTTTTTTTGATACCTATTTTGTGTAGGTGAATAACTATGTGTCTGGGGGTTGGTCTTATTTGATGTCTTGTGGGGTTCTTTGAATCTCTTGTGTTTGGATGGTCACATCTCTGTTGAGATGGGGAATATTTTCTTAGATAACCTCTTGGAATACTTGTTCCAAAATGATCTGTTTCCCTTTCTTTTTCTGGGATACCAATAAGATATAAGTTCTTGATATAATCACACATCTCTTGGAGTCTTTGTTCTTTCTGATTTTTCTTTCTATGTTTTAACAGATTCGGTTAATTCCATGCTTTGGTCTTGAAGCTCTGAAATTTTTTCTTTTGCTTGATTAATTCTGCTTTCCATGCATGTAATCTTGTTATTTATTTATTTCCTGGATGAAGTTTATATAGCCAAAATCTCTAAGTTCTTTTAGTGTTGCATCTTGTGTTTCTTGAGTCTTAATCACTCTTCCATCCATTCCTTAATCCTTGCTTTATTCTGGGGCCAATCATTGGTGATGTCCATTGTTTGGGCTCTGAGGTCTGAATTTTCAGGTGTTGCCTCTTTGGTACACTGGGAATTACCTGTGATCTTCTGTTGATTTTTCCTCATTTGAAACAGATCTCTTTATTTCTGTTATGCAGTGGTAGTAGGGAAGATTTTTACTTCTGTTATTTGCTCATCCCTCTACTCTGCCCTTATCAGAGTCTCTAAATTTGTTCTGTTTTGAAACAGGTCTGGGGTGGAAAGTTTTGCTGTTTCTTTTAGTTTCGAGAGTTGAATAAAGTGGATGATGTGGAGCTAGGATACAGAAGCTACTTGCAAATTACAATGTTCACTGACTGGAGTAGGAGCCTCCTGAGACCCAGTCTTCATCACCACTCTCTATGATGTTGCAGTGGGTATGTGTGTGTACCCCAAGTCCAAGATATGGTAACAGCAATGAGGATGACAGAGGAAAGTAGAATAAAATAGAATTGGGCAAAAATAACGAAAAATAAAAAATAAGATAAAACACAAAAAATAACAAAAACAAGAACAATGAACAAAAAAGACAAAATGAAAATGAAAACAAATAAAAAACAAATCAAACAGAAAAGAAAACACACACACACCCACAAACAAAATATGAAACACTGAACACACACACACACACACACACACACACACACACACCCCAAAAACAAAAGAGGAAGAAGAAAAAATAAGGGGGAGGAATGCAGATCAATCCCTCACACACACCAAACCAAAATAAAAGAAAAACAACAAAAAAATAAAACAAACAAAACCAAAAATGCGAGGAATACAAATGAAACCCTCACACACATTCACACACACTCATCAAATCAAAACAAAAGTACAAGAAAGAGAAAAAAATGAATTAAAAAATAATTTCTGGGTACTAAATGCCCTCTTGTGACTGGTTTTGCAATCATTCCTCTCAGTTTTTCACAGAGAGTGGGTCTGTTGCTCCATGGTGAGGAAGCCAGAGTGCTTCTCTGCCCAGTTTTCAAGATGGTGGCAGTGTGCCTATTTTGTCTTCTCCAATTGGACTCAAGTCTCTTCTAGCTTGTGTTGTTTCTTCTCCAATGGGACTCTGCCTTTGGCTCCCTTACTGTGCTCCCTCTACAGACCTCGTTGCCAGTATCTGGCCTGGCACCGTGGTGACTGGGCAGTCTGGCAGTGGCCATCACTCCCAACTGCTTCTCTCTGGAAAAAAACTTAGTTGATTTTTTAAAATGGCACTTAGCTTCCGCACCCCTGGAGGTGGTGGGGTCCAAGCAAAACCTAGGAGAGCCCTAGGTTGCCCTCACTTGCTCCTGAGTCCCCACTCAGTCAACCACCCACATGGCCAGACATGCAAGCAAATTTTTCTATACACTCACTCACTCACACTCAGACTTGCACAGTCTGACTGGCTCTGCCACCATGTTTTTTTCTGATCATTTGTTAAACTATCTCACTTCATACTGAATACTTTTTCATTTGAAAAATAAATTTAAAAATAAAGTTTATATTGAATTTGCTGCATTCTTTTAGTTTTACAACTTCAGATATAAATTTGCTTATTAGTGATATTTTCTATGAACAGCATGAAAACAGTTGCACTATCAATCATGTTGTGTTGATTATTTTGTGATCAGCTTAAATACAGAAGAGTTTTTTTTTTTTTTTTTTTTTGAGTTGGAGTCTCACTCGTTCGCCCAGACTGGAGTGCAGTGACTGCTTCCGGCCACCGCAGCCTCGACCTGCTGGGCTCCGGCGATCCTTCCGCCTCAGCCTTCCAAGTAGCCGGAATTATAGGCATACGCTACCATGCCCAGCTGATTTTTTGATTTATTGTAGAGATGAGGTCTCGCTGCCCAGGCGGGTCTCGAACCCACGGGCTCAGGCAAACCACTCACCTCAGCCTCCCAAAGGCGCGGGATTACAGGCTGAGCCACCGAGCCCGGCTCAGAAGAGTTTTTTGCTTGTAGAGATATTAAAACTATTGTTTAGGTTTGATTTTGTTCCATGGGAGTATTAATGACTTTTCTAGATTGTATTCAGATATGTGATCATCTGTTTAATAACTATTTCTTTGTTAATCATGCTAATGGGGGAAAGTAGTTCTTTAGATAACCTTTGGAAGGTGACTTTTGACTTTAGTTATAAACATGCTATGTTGTGGGAATATTTAAGAAAAATAATGAAATCACAACTTTTTTTTCCACTCTGTATTGACATTTCTTTGACCGTTCATATGTAACTAGTAGTAGAGAAAAACCTCTTATATTCCAACTTCTGCCATTATAAAAATAACTGATTAGGTAGAAAGAGTGATTTTTTTTCTAAACAATCATTTAAGCAATGCTAGTTTGTATTAGGCACTCTGCTAGGGACAATACAAAGTACAGCAATGAAAAAGTCCCTACCTGCCTTAGTCTATTTGTGCTGCTATTGTAAAATGCCTCAGACTGGGTAATTTATAAATATTATAATTTCATTTCTCACAGTTCTGGAAACTAGGAACTCCAATAACAAGGCACTGGCAGGTTGTGTCTGATGAAGGCCTATTTCTCATAAATGGTACCATTTAGGTGTCTTCACATGACAGAAGGTACAGAAGAGCAAAAAGGCCCTATGCTAGTTCCTTTAACCTTTTTATAAGGCACTAAATCATTAATGAGGGTGAAGCCCTTATTACTTATCACTTTCCAAAAGAAAGTATTAACATGAATTTTGGAGGGGATATATTTAAACCATAGCACTACCTTCATAAAATCATAGTCAAATAAGAAAGAAGACATTTACACAAATATCTATAAGGTAATAACTTATATATATGTATGTATTTTTGAACTGGGATCTCACTCTTGCCCAGGCTGGAGTGCAGTGGCATGATCATAGCTCATTGAAGCCTCATCCTCCTGGGCTCAGGCAATCCTTGCGTGCCAACCTCCTGAGTTGCTGAAACTACAAGAGTGCACTATCATACCAGGTAATTAAAAAAAATTTTTTTTGTAGAGACGAGGTCTAGTTGTCCAGGTTAGTCTTTAACTCCTGGGCTCAAGCAATCCTTCCACCTTGGCCTCCCTAAATGCTGGTATTAGAGGTGTCATCCTTCATACCCAGCCTGAGGTGATAATTTAAAGAAGTATCAAGAAAGTGCAGATTTATTTTTAGTGTGGGTGATAATGGAAGGGATCAGAAAGAGGCACTTAAGTTGGGTTCTGAAAGATTAGTAATATCCAAGTGAATAAATGTGAAAGAAAGAGCATTTCAGACTGAGGAACGTTTGAGGTATGTTGGGGTATGATTGAGTAACCACAAAAGGGAATAGCAACATATAAATTTGGAAAGATTATTGAGAAACTCATTTTTTTTTTGAGTTAGAGTCTCACTCTGTCACCCAGACTGGAGTGCAGTGGCCGCTCCCGGCCACCGCAGCCTCGACCTGCTGGGCTCCGGTGATCCTTCTGCCTCAGTCTTCCAAGTAGCCGGAATTACAGGCATGCGCTACCACGCCTGGCTGATTTTTTTGATTTATTGTAGAGATGAGGTCTCACTGCGCAGGCGGGTCTCGAACCCGCGGGCTCGGCAATCCACTCACCTCAGCCTCCCAAAGGCGCGGGATTACAGGCTGAGCCACCGAGCCCGGCTGAGAAACTCATTTTGATATCAACTAGAATAAGATAAAATTACAGTTAAACCTGTTTATGAGTGAAAGTTGAATATACCAGTGTTCCATCTTGTATTGAGATGTTGCCCTTTGCAATTATATCATCCAGGTGTCTTAATGTTTTGTTTCCAATATTTATTTTATTTTATTTTAAAGATGTGGTACAATTCAGGATTGAGTACATAAGTGGTTAACGTACAGGTGAGGTTTGGGCCTCCCATTGGTCCTCACTTTGCCTGGTTTAGGATCAGGTACCCTTATTGATGTTATGTGCTACTTCCTCTTCCCTGGCAGTGTTCCATTACTGCCAATCTCTTACTTGTAGTATTAGATAATGTTCAGGGTCCATTTATGAGTGAGAACATGAGATTTAAGAGAGATTTCTTTTGAAAATGGAGTACAGAAAATCTGAAGAGGTTTGTTGACATGCACATTGAATTTAGAACAATTACAGCAATCTAGACAAATTGTGAGAGTATGTATTTAGTGGGAACACTTTAGTAATTGCATTATTAAAAATACAATGTAGTCATTATGCAGGGCTTTTGTATAATGCAAAATTATATTTAGCAGCACTGAATTTTAAAATTTGTGCTTAATTTAATAGACTTATTGAAATCAGGCCACAAAAGGAAACCTGCTCCTGTGAATGAATTTCTGGTCAGGAAAAAAAAATCTGTCATTGATGCTCAAGTGGCCAATTTTCCTCCAAGAGAAAGAATTGACTCGTCTGGTTTTTAGATTTCAAATCTGAGTCTAAGAATCAGCACAGTACAATATGTAAAAGGCTGAAAAATGAGAGATTAAGGGAGTATTTGGGCAAAATTTCAGTGCATGTTGAATGTAATTTTTCCCTGATTATGTTCACAGAAGAACTTTGGATCAAATTAGGACAATAAATCTCAATATCACATAGCACAATGCCACGTATGCCAAGTTAAAGCAAAGATATTTTTTCATAATTCACAAAACAAAAGCTAAAACAAGTTACAAGCAAGAGAAGATAGTACAGAAACATAACACAGCTCTTAGAATTGTTGCTTCAACTATTTAATTAATCAATAGCAAGTTGTGTGTGTTCTCTGGAGGTAAAAAAAATCTGACATAAAAGTACCTCACATTTGACTTCAGAAATATTTGCCTGTGTAACTAAGTTAAATTATACCTACATAATAAATGATAACTCTGAAATAGATGCTGACTGTGATTTGAAATAAAGTTTGAATGCAGCAAGGAAGTGAACATTGTATTCTCAATTGAATTTTCCCACTTCTCTAGTCAAGTGACATGATATATTCTATAATATGTGCTTGCAAAGCAAAATCTCAAGTGAGAAAAACAGGCATTTATCACTAGGAGTAAAAATGTCAAGGGGCATGCAAATTAGTTATGCCTATAAATAAAATAATCACTGGGCATAAAAACTAAATTTGTATACAGCATAACAGTTCATGGAGTATTTCCACATTAATTTTATTGGTAATTGGTAATTGTCATTAGTAACCTTATGAAACATAATAGATGTGGCAGATAGAATTATTTCCATATTACTATTGAGAAAACTGGAATTTAAGCTACTAGAGAGCTCAGATTAGAATCCATATCTTCCAACTCTTAGACCAGAACTTTATTTTACTTTAAATTTTGAAATAATTTTAGGCTCATATGTAGAACTTGTAAAAATAATATGAAAATCCTATATAACTCTCACTCAGCTTCCCCCAATGATGACATCTTATGTAACTATAATACACTATCAAAACTAAGAAATTATGATCGGTACAGTCCTACAACTAAAATACAGACTTTATTTGGATTTCACTAGTTTTTACATGTCTTCCTTCCCTCCCTTCCTTTATCACTTCCTATTTTATTATTTTTGAAGTATAGTTCTATAAAATATTATCACATGTAAAAATTTGTGCAACTATAACCACAATAAATATACAGAACAGTTCCATCACCCCAAAGAAAGTCTCTATATAATTGCACTATCTCCCCAAACATAACCCTTGGTAACCACTGGTCTGTCTTGATCTGTTCTTTGTCAGATATATAATTTGCATATATGTTCTCCCAGTCTGTAACCAGCTTTATATTTTTTTTTTCTCAGACCAAAAGTTTCTAATTGTGATGAGGTATAATTAATCAATTTCACCTTTCATGGATTGTGTTTTTTTGTCAAGTCTACAAAGTCTAGGCTTAGCCCAAGTCTGAAAAATTTTCTCCTGTTTTTTCCCATAAAAGGTTTATAGTTTTATGTTTTACATTTAACTATATTTTCTATTTTGAGTAAATTTTTGTATAAGATATGAAGTTTTGGTTGAGATTTATTTATTTTGTGTCTATAGATCTTCAATGTTTCCAACACCATTGATCGAAAAGTCTATCCTTCCTCCACTGAATTGCTTTTGTATCTTTTTTATAAAGCAATGTGTGTATTTGTATAGGTCTATTTCTGGCCTCCATATTCTCTTCTATTGCTCTGTATGTCTGTCTTTTTGCTAATGCCATAGTAAGTTTTAAAACTAGGTAATATGATTTCTCTAAATGTAGTTTTCTTTTTCAAAATTCTAGCTATTCCACTGAGCTTATCATTCCATATTAAATTTTTTTTTTTTGAGTTGGAGTGTCACTCTGTCACCCAGACTCGAGTGCAGTGGCTGCTCCTGGCCACCGCATACTCGACCCACTGGGCTCAGGCGATCCTTCCGCTTCAGCCTTCCAAGTAGCTGGAACTACAGGCACACGCTACCACGCCCGGCTGATTTTTGATTTATTGTAGAGAAGAGGTCTCGCCAAATTGCCCAGGCGGGTCTCCAACCCGCGGGCTCAGGCAATCCACTCACCTCAGCCTCCCCAAGCGAGGGATTACAGGCTGAGCCACCAAGCCCGGCTCATTCTGTATAAATTTTAAGGTCAACTTGCTTATATATACAATATTCCTGCTGGGATTTTATAGAAATCACATTAAATTTGGTGTTCAATCTGAAGAGAATTCATATCTGTTTTGGGGATCTTAGCTATAGATTCTTTACCTAAGCCTATGTCCAGAAGGGTTTGTTTTTCTAGGTTTTCTTCTAGGATTTTTATTGTTTCTGGTGTTACATTTAAGTCCTTAATCCATTTTGAGTTAAGTCTTGCATATCATGAGAGATAGGGATCCAGTTTCATTCTTCTGAATGTGGCTATTCATTTTTTGCAGCACCATTTGTTGAATAGAGTGTTCTTTCCTCAGTGTATGTTTTTGTCTGCTGGATAAATGAATTCAGTAAAGTCTCAAATTACACAATCAACATATAAATTAGTAGCACTGCTATACACCAATAATGACTAAGCTGAGAATCAAATCAAGAACTTGATCTCATTTACAACAGCTGCAAAAAACAAAATGCCTAGGAATATATTTAACCAAAGAGGTGAAAGAACTCTACTTTGAAAACTATAAAACACTGATGAAAGGCGTCACAGATGGCACAAACAAATGGAAAAACATCCTATGCTCATGGATTGGAGAAATTAATATTGTTAAAAATGTGGTAATATACACAATGGAATATTATGCAGCTATAAAGAAGGACAAACATATATGCAGCAACTTGGATGGATTTAGAGTTGATCATACTCAGTGATCTATCACAGAAACAAAGAACAGAGTACCATATGTTCTCACTCATAAGCATATCTTGAACAATTATAATACTATAAGACTGCTAGGGGAGGGAGGGACGTACCTCATCAACAATGGTATCTGCATGGTCAATGTTTGTATACCTAACCCTGAATTTTACCCCACATCTTTATAATAAATAAATAAATTTTTAAAAATTGATACTATAAGAAAGTGATTGGCAGTACTGGGAAACTGTCAGGGGAAGGGGGTAGGATTGGCAGTTGAGGGAAACTGCTAGGGGAGGAAGGGGCATACCTCATCAACGAGGGTGCCTACATAATCATTTGTATAACTAACCCTGAATTGTACCCCACATCTTTATAATGATAAAAATGAAATAAAATAAAATGGCCATACTATCTAAAGTAATCTATAAATCAACACAATTTCTATCAAACTACCAACATCGTTTTTCACAAAATTAGAAAAAAAATTCAAAAATTTTTATGAAACCAAAAAAGAGCTTGGATTGACAAAGCAATCCTAAGCAAAAAGAACAAAGCTGGAAGTATCATATTACCCAACTTCAAATTACACTCCAAGGCTATAGTAACCAAAACAATATGGTACTTTCACAAGGGCAGACACATGGAACAATGAAACAGAATGAACAATTCAGAAATACACCTAAATACTTGGAACCAACTGATCTTCAAAAAAGCAGAAAAAAAACTACTAATAGATTTTTTAATATTGTATTTTCTAATTTTTTTGAAATAAAGGAACACAGTTGATTTCAATAATCTTATATCCAGAACTTTATTAAACCCTCATATTAATTTTAATAATATAAATGTAGACTCTTTTATAGAGTTTCTGTATGCACAAGTATATTATCTATAATAACTAGTTTAGGTTTTTTTCTTTTTGAATACTTATGATTTTATCTCTTTTTCTTGTTTTACTGTGAATGAAAGTCCAGTGCTATTCTAGACTATGCTGACTTTCAAATAAAAGGGACTAGCCAGTGGAGAGCAGTAGTAAGGTAAGGAGGGGAGAGGGAGAGGATTTATATGAAATGTATAGATGTCTTGATTTAAAACATGTCCTCTGGAGTTAGTGTGAGAATATAGAAACAAACTGAAGACAACTGCTCTTATATATTCATTACATACCATTGTTTCTAGCATCATCATTAGCATTTTTTGTTTTGAAGATTCTCTAATTTGCTTAAGCCTTTTCTAAGAAATGAACACAGTTCTACTAGACCTGATCATTACATAATAAAACCAGATTATCACATCCTGTATTCTAAACTTTTCTCTAAATTTATTTTAGTGTAGCCTATAATAGCATTAGCCTTTTTGATAAATTTGCAGTCTACTGAGACCTCTACACTTTTCTGGTATGAATCTCTAAACAAGGGAGTATTATTTAAATATTATCATTAAGAGTTCTTAATACATTCAAATGTATTTTAAAACATATCTAATCAAGCTTTAAACAAAAGAACAAACTCAAGCACAACCTGTCACTTAGAGCAGCTCTACAAATACCATATCATATGAAAAGTGATTCAGATTAAGGTCACAACAAGTAGACTAAGAACTGAATCTCAATCACACTACCTGTATAATGTGCTGATTACTTAATGGCTGGACAGAAGCATAAATATCTATATAACAAGTGGCACATTCTTGTTGTCCTGTGGCATTTTATTTAAGGTCAGAAAATCTAGTAATATGTCAATCTATAAACAAATATTTTAAATATTCAACAAAATGATTTGGCTGCCAATTTTCAAATCTATTTAGATTGTACAATTATCCTTGGCTAGTTTATGAAATTTATTGATTTAAAATGTGAGATGACTATATACTGTCACAGATTTTAATTTATTTACAATGTCAAGGAATTTAGAAGTTACTAGTTTTAAGTAAAGAATTTTGTCATATCTTGACATTTAATATTTTTATCTATAACAAAGTTGACTTATTTCATAGATACAATAAAAATAATAGCAACAGTTACTTAGAGTGACGATCATGATGATTAACTTATGTACATTTTAAAATAAAAATTTCATTTTTATATTGAGGAAGAAAATTGTCCTAAAAGTGTTTTTGTTCAGTAGATAGGACTGAGGTAGAGGGTGGTAGAGGTCATTTTTGCTTAGTTTAACAATGATTTTATTTTTGGATTTTGAAAAGCAAGGAAAAAGAGGTAGGAAGAAATATTTTGTGTTCTTTCTTTTATTATTAAGGGGAGTTACTCTGAAACAAAGCTCTAAACTTCCAGTAACTACATTATTGCAAAATATGATGATCTAGGTTTACAATGAAAACCGTTCCTGAGAACTTGCTGAACTTTAGGTACTTTTCTAAAGGTAAAAGTAAATATTAGCCATTAATGCAGTTCTTTCAATGTATTATGGTATCTTAGATGTAAATTATGTAAATTGGAAAATATGGAATATTGTCTGCACTCACCTCTCAGAGGGCATAATCCCTTACTGAATGCCTTACTTACAGAATTAATGCCTCAGAGGGCATTAATCACGTACAGAATTTGGTGCTTTTTCCATCAAAATTTCACAAATCTGCTTAGACTTGCTCATTCAAACACGATTCTTATCTGTCTTTTATTTTTTTAAGGATAGTATAGGGATTAAGGGGGAAGGTATTGGTCATCAATAATTATTAGGGAGAAATCACAATCTGGAGCATTGTGTTAGATTTGTGAGGAAATTTTGGAGATGTTGTTCTAGAACTTCCAAAATCATAATTTCAGAGATAGGAGCTCTCTGAGAGATGGAAAGAGTAGGTATACTTTTGGCTTCAAAAATGAACTATATTGACACACATCTATTTAACTTTACTAAAGGCAAAGTACTATGCTTCTTTTGCAAGTGACTGCAAATCAAATTAGTGACAGGTATCACCAGTTATTTAATCACCCCAAACCCTCAATATGACACAAAGAAAAAGAAAAACAATTTTGTTCTGGAATCTCATTGTCTTTTTTCTTCTTACATGCTTTCATAACAAACGTTTGGGTATTGGTCTTCTCCTGTATCTAAACTACACTTCAGAATGTTGTGAATCACCATACAAAATAATATTGTCCAAAATGAAATTCAGAATACTTTATCCTTTTCTTTATTTCCCTGTTAATCCACCTGACTAATTCTACGAAAGATGGAAAATCCAATTAAGAGTTAATGTTATTCCTATAGCTTCGTTTTTGTATTTGGAAATAATGAAAGAGCAGCACCAAATCACAGAGGTTTATTTATTCCATCTTTCAATAAACACTTAACCAAACAGGTGCCTATAACAGGTGCATACAATTGAGTAGCAGCTATACTTTGAGAAAGCTGATGTCAGTGTTTTAAGAAACATCTAAAGAGTCATGAGTGTACAAAAGAAGATGTAGTTTTTTTCATCTAGAATGATTTAGGGTCCATGGAGAAAATGAAATTGGGTCTAGAATTTGAAGAACAAGTAGTATTTCAATAGAGCATTTTAAATAGGCAAAACAACATAATAAAAACAAACATGGAAGCATACAAACATGAAAGTAGAAAAATATAAACTACTCCAGTTTTGCTAGGGCAAATAAGGTGGATAAAATAAATAATAGCAACAGTTATTCAGAGAAAGCTAGTATGATAACTTGGAGCAAGATTCCAGAATACGTACTTTGAATACAAAGTTAAGAGATTTGTACCATATTCGGGCTTATAAGGAAGGAAATGACCAGACCAGAGCTATGCTTTAGGAATATTGATCTGGTGAATAAGTATATAAAATGTTTTAGAGCATGGAGAAATTGGAAACGTGTACTGATAAGGAAGCTATTGTGGTAGTATAAGTAAGAAGAGATAAAGTCCTGAACTAGACGAGAGTGGAGACAGAAAAAAAAATGTTGACTGAGAAGATGTCTTGGTGAACAGTTGTGAAGAACAAAGAAAAGGCAATAGGTAAAATATTCTGAGGACTTGTATCTTGGGTAACTAGAAATAAGGTGTTTTTACTAATAAAAATTAATAAGAAAGTACTTGGCTATTTTCCTGGTGATTATCTAATAATTTCTATATATAATGTTTGAATAGTGCCAGACTCAACATCTGAGTTTAAAAGTATTGTGGTGAGACTTCTGCTCCTGCCCACCACAGAGCAACGAGGACTAGATATAGTCGCCCACCTGAAATAACCAAAGACTGAACAAAAGTATGAAACAACAAATAAAAAACAATTCTTAAGACATTGGACAACAGACAAGGAAGAACAGTAATTCCCTGAGAGATGGAAAACAAACAAAGTGAATCTGATGATTCACATTTACTGCCTTGAAAGAGTTTCCAGTTCATAGCACAGGGAGGAGAACGTAGGCAGAATTTTTTCAATCTCCCTATTTAGGAGACTGAACGAGACTTGGTCACTGGGGAGGCCATGGTAACTAGAACAGAGTTCTAAAGACAAGCAAGATGGAGAACGAAAAAAACCCAGAAATATGTGGTTTTCAGAACCAAGAATATTATCAGGGAAAGAGAAGGTAAATTTATAATAACAAATTGGTCAATTCATATAGAAAATGTAATAATTCAAAGCAATATTCAATAATGATTCAAAAAGTTATAGAACTACAAGGAAAAATACAAAATCCACAATTAAAGTTGGATATTTGAACAGCCTTTCTCAGTAATTAACAGAATAAGTAGAAAGTATAAACATTTACAGTATAGGAAATTAAAAAAAACACCACCAAATGTCTAGTAATGACCTTTTTTGTTGTTTTTTTTTGTTTTTTTGAGTTGGAGTCTCACTCTGTCGCCCAGACCAGAGTGCAGCGGCCGCTCCCGGCCACCGCAGCCTCGACCTGCTGGGCTCCGGCGATCCTTCCGCCTCAGCCTTCCGAGTAGCCGGAATTACAGGCGCGCACTACCACGCCCAGCTAATTTTTTTTTGATTTATTGTAGAGATGAGGTCTCGCTGCCCAGGCGGGTCTCGAACCAGCGGGCTCAGGCAATCCACTCACCTCAGCCTCCCAAAGGCGCGGGATTACAGGCTGAGCCACCGAGCCCGGCTTTAGTAATGACCTTTTTAAGTGCACACGAAACATTTTCCAAGAAAGACCACATTCTGTGTCATGAAACATGTCTCAATAAATTTTGAAAGATTCAAGTAATGCACAATATATTTTCTGACCACAGTGGAATTAAATTAGAAATCAATAACAAAAAGATTTCTGAAAAATCTCAAATATTTAGAAGTTAAGTAATGCATGTCTACATAACTAATGGGGTGAAGAAGAGCTCAGAAGTAAAATTATAAAGTTATTCTGAAGTTAAAAAAAAATACAACATGTCAAACGTTGGGAAATACAGCTAAAGCAAAACAAAACCAAAGACATCACCAATTTAAAAACCTACAAATTAATATTCCTAATGAACATGGATGCAAATATTCTAAACACAATGTTAGCAAATACAAACCAACAATATCATAAGAAGGATAATATATCATAACCAAGGGGATTTATGACAGAAATAAAAACTAGTTTAACATTAAAAAATCAATGAATTTAATTCCCCATATTAAAACACTAAGCAAGAAAAAACATATTATCACCTAAACACATGCAGAAAAATCATGTAACAAAGTCCAACACTCCTTCATGATGAAAAAAATATTCAACAAGGTAAAAATAGAAGAGAACTCCTCCAGTCTAATAAAGATACCTAGGAAAACCTTATAGCTAACATTATACTTGGTGGTTGAAAGACTGAGAGATTTACACCTAATATCAAAAACAAGACAAAAACGCCTATACTGATTACTTCTATTCATTATTGTACTGGAAATTCTAGCCAGTGCAATGAGGCAAGGATAATAAATAAAAGACATCCGTATTAGAAAGGAAAAAAAAACTGTCTTTATTTGCTGAAAACATCATCTTCTCTAGAAAAGATGATGGAATCAACAAAAAAGCTTCTAGAATTAATAGAGTTTATCAGTGTTGCAGCATATAAGATCAACATACAAAAATAAATTATATTTCTATATACAAGTAATGAACAATTAGCAATCAAAATAAATACCGTTTATAGCAGAAAAAAGTAGAATATGAAAAACAAGTACAAAAATTATACAGTGGAAACTATAAAGCATTGCTGAAGTAAATTGAAGGAAAAATAAAGAGATATATATTGTACATGGATTAAATAACTCAATATTGTTAATATGTCAACTGTCCCCAGATTGATCTTTCTTTTTTAAAAATTTTTTATTTTAAATATGTGAGGTATAATTCAGGGTTAGGTATGCAAATATTCATTATGCAAGTACCCTTGTGATATTTCAATTAAAATAAATCTCAGACAAAATCTAAGCTGAAGTTTTTGCTTTTTTGGTAAAAATGATAAGCTGATTCTGTAATTCATATGGAAATGGAAAGTATCTAGAATACCCAAAATATCTTTGAAAGAGAAGAACAAAGTTTGAGGACATACATTACTGGACTTTAAAAGTTATAGTTTTCCAGATAGTATGTCATAGGCATCACTATAGACAAATAGATCAACAAAACAAAATAAAGATTCCAGAGATGTATGGTAAATTGATTTTTCACGAAGATGCAAGGAAACTCAGGGGAGAAACAATAGTGTTTTCAATAAACGGTGGTAGAACAATTGAATATTCATGTTCAAAAACATGAACTACCTGTAACTAACACCATATATAGAAATTAGTTAAAACTGGATCATACTTACAAATGTAAACCCTAAACAAAGATATTTCTAGAAAAAAACAGGAGAAACTATTTTTAACTTGGTCAGGAAAATATTTCTTAGAGATGATACCAAAAGCATAATCCATACACACACACACACACACACACACACACACACACACACACACACACACACACACACATACACACGCTTTAAAAATTGATACATTGTATTTCATAAAAATGTGTAACTTCTTTTAGGGAATGAAAAGCCAGAGACTAGAAGAAAATATTTGCAAATCATCTAATAATGAACTTATATTCAACTCTCCAAATCCAATAAAATAAACACTCCGATTAAGAACAGACAACCAGCCGGGTTCGGTGGCTCAGCCTGTAATCAATCCCGCGCTTTGGGCGGCTGAGGTGAGTGGATTGCCTGAGCCCGCGTGTTCGAGACCCACCTGGGAAACTTGGCGAGACCTCATCTCCACAATAAATAAAAAAAAAATCAGCCAGGCATGGTAGCGCGTGCCTGTAATTCCGGCTACTTGGAAGGCTGAGGCGGAAGGATCGCTGGAGCCCAGTAGGTCGAGGCTGCAGTGGCCAGGAGTGGCCACTGCACTCCAGTCTGGGCGACAGAGTGAGACTCCAACTCAAAAAAAAAAAAGAACAGGCAACCAATTTAAAGAGGCAATTCACCCAAAAGCTGTAGGGGTGCAAATGAGCATGTAAAGAGATGCTTAACATCATTAATCATCAGAGAAGAACATATTAAAACCATAGCGAGATACCACTTCACACCAATTAAAATGGCTACAATTAAAGACGTTTTCAATACTAACTGCTGACAAGAAATAGAGTAACTGGAAATCTCATACATTTCTGGTGGGCATGTAAAATGGTACAACTGCTTTGGAAGAATTTGGTAGTTTCTTAAAAAATTAAACATATGCCTATAATATGACATGGCCATTCTGTTTCTAGCTATTTACCAAAGAAAAAATAAAATAACGTGTTTATAAAAAGACTTATCCTTGAGCGTCCATAGTAACTTTATTTGTAATAACCAAAAATGGGAAACAATCCACATGTCTTTCAATAGGCATACTCTTATGATATAGGCATACCATAGAATACTGAGAATTATAAAAGTATATAAACAGCATGAATGCATATCAAAAGTATTATTCTGATCAAATGAAACCAGCAATTAGTGGAGTAACCGTAGTTAATTGGTTCAACTTCTCTAAGCCTCAGTATCTTCATATGTAAAATGAGGATGATAGCATTGATCTCATAGGACTGTATATATATATATATATATATATATATATACAGAGAGAGAGAGAGAGAGGGATAGATATTCTTGATATTCTTGATATATATAGTATATATATATACTCTCTCTCTCTCTCTATGTATATATATATATATGGTGAATGTCTTCAAATTTCTTTCCCAGGACAAACACATTTTTCCTCCCAATCTTGAACATATAATCAGAAGCAGATTATAACTGGGCAGATGCCCATTGGCGTGAAGTCTTAGAGTCTTTTCCATCTCTGAAAAGTATTACAACAAATATTTTCTTGGCACCATTTCAGATAAAAAAATTAAAGTAAGTCCTGGAGGAACATTTTTTGTTTCAACTTATAATTGAGGGACTGTGGTTCACATTTTAATGTACTGTACTTGTGTACAATTATCATGCTACTGATTCTTTATTTTCCTTTTTATCTTCAGTTGTTTCTAGAATAGCAGAGATGTATTCTTCAGAGGCATTGACTCTGTCTACACTGACGCACCCCCATTCCGTGGGCCCCAATATTCATGAAAGCCCAACCAAATGCATCTGTGAGAAAACTGGTCTAGGCTGAGAGTATAGTTGTGATTCAGGAGAAGAACAAAGTTAACTCATTCAATCATATGTGGAGCTTAAAGTCTTGTCATTATTTGCATTGTTCTGACCCATTGAGATAACCATTTTGTCACTTGATTTTATCTTTTTGTTGTCTTACTAGCTGTAACACTTTTTGGCATTTTATTGGTTGTAGGGTTCATACTATGCCTCTTGAATTTACCACAATCTACCTTCAAGTGATATTACACTTCTTCATATACAAGATTCTTAAAATTGTATACTTTTATTTTCCCTTCTCAAGCTTTGTATCATTGTCATTACATGTGGTATTTTACATCTATGTTCATTTGCATCTATTTATAAAAAATAGTACATATGTATATTTATATATATCATAAAACATATTCTACATTGTTATTTTTGTTTATTGGCATTCCTGTATTTGTAATTTCTAGTGTTCTTTATTTAATGTGTAGATCCAGATCTCCTTATGGTATCTTTTTTCTTCTGCCTGGAAGACATCCTTTCATTTGTCTGTGGGTGATGAATTCTTTTGTTCTTCATATGTCTACAAATATCTATTTTGCAGTCATTATTAACAATTTTTTGAGCTATAATACAAATTCCAAATTTAAAGTACAATTCAATGGTTTATACTATATATATATTTTTTAAGAAACATAAGACAGTTTATTTGTTATATAGACTTACTAATAAGTGGATCATTGAGTCTACAGGATGCAGTGAAAGAAAATAATGTGTAAGTAGCAATATGGGAAGTTAAATAATGCTAAGGTCATATTTAGTCTTCATGTGACTGAAACATCTGATGATCTTGAGAGTCGGTGTTGATATGGGACAGGAGATAAGGCCCAAACCCACACAAGATCATTAAATCCATTTAAAGACATCCAGCTGACCTACCTGATTCTGGTTTCCCAGCAGACAGTACTCATAAAAAGATGGTGAAAAATATGATTTCAAAAACTAAGGGGAATCAGGGGACAATAAAATTGGATGCTACAAAGAAACCTGAACATATGGTTGGTTAAATATGATAATAGTTCTCTGTAAGTGACATAACAGCTCAGAGGCAGGCAAGTGCTCTTGGTGGTATGGGTAGCTCTGCTCCACTAGGTCACTCAGGTGAGCAGGAGGTACTACCAACACCAGCAAACAGCTTTCCTCCTTCTTCACAATCACTGCTGTCGTGTCCTTTCCTCAGACATTATGAAGTACAAAGGATAAAAGAGAAAACATTTTTTTTAAGTCTGAAAAAAACTTGAACTTTCCATATGTGAGAAATGTTACTTTGTCTCGAGCACAGTTTTGAGAAATTTTGCACACTGTGTTTCTGCTGATGAACCCATATTTTTGTATTTTGTTTGTTTTTATTTTTATTTATTTATTTATTTTCTTTCTTTTTTTTAATCAATATTTTTATTATGATTTTGTGGGGTACAGTTAAGGTGGTTTATACTATATTAACCGAATTGTACAACTACCATTATGACCAATTTTAGAAAAAAGTCTATACTTACAAGCAACCATTCTCCATTTTCTTCCAATTCCCTCAGGCTTGGCAATCCCTAATACACTTTGTGCCTCTGTAGATTTGCCCTTTTTGAATATTTTATAAAAATGGAATTAAATAATATATGGGCTTTGTGTCTAGCTTCTTTTTTTGTTTTATTTTAAAGTTGTAGGGTACGGGTCAGGATTAGGTACATAAGTGCTTTAGGCACAGACTGAGTTTTGGGCCTTTCATTGGACCTCACTTCACCTGGATTAGGATCAAGCATCTTATTGATGTCATGTGCCCCTCCCACCCTCCCTTCCTTGGCAGTGTTCTGATACTGCCAATCCCTTTTATGTAATATTATGATAGGTGTACAGGGTCCACTTATGAATGCAAACGTGGTACAAAGATTTTTATTTCTGTGATAGATAACTGAGTATAATAGACTCCAAATCCATCCAAGTTGCTCCAAAGTCCATAATTTTGTCCTTCTTTATGGCTGCATAATATTGCATCGTGCATACGTACCACATTTTAAAAAATTCAGTCCAGTTTTGATGGACAGCATGGTTGGTTCCAAGTTTTGGCTACTGTGAATAGTACTGCAATAAACATGTGTGCGCAGGTATCTTTTTGGTAGAATGATTTGAATTCCTCTGGATATATTCCAAGAAGGGGGATTGCTGGATCATATAGAAGGTCAATGTCTAGTTCTTTTAGAAATTACTATACTGTTTTCCATAGAGGTTGAATTAGTTTGCACTCCCACCAACAGTGTAGAAGCATTCCCCTTTCTCCTCATCCTCACCAGCAGCTGCTGTTTTTTGTTTTATTAATGATGGCCATTCTTACTGTAGTTAGATGGTATCTCAATGTGGTTTTGATTTACTTTTCTCTGATAATTAGTGAGACCGAGCATTTTTTCATGTGTTTGTTGGCTACTTGTATATCTTCTTCTTTCTTTCTTTTTTCTTTCTTTCTTTCTTTCTTTCTTTCTTTCTTTCTTTCTTTCTTTCTTTCTTTCTTTCTCTTTCTTTCTTTTTCTTTCTTTCTTTCTTTCTTTCTTTCTTTCTTTCTTTCTTTCTTTCTTTCTTTCTTCTTTCTTTCTTTTTCCCTTCCTTCCTTCCTTCCTTCCTTCCTTCCTTCCTTCCTTCCTTCCTTCCTTCCTTCCTTCCTCTTTCTTTTTATTTTAAAGCCTCAGGGTACAATTCAAGGTTAGGTATACAAATCGTCATTGTAGAGCTAAAGTTTGGGCCTCACTTTGGTCCCCACTTCATGTGGTTTGAGATCAAGTACCCTTATGAAGTGTGCCCCCCTCCTTCCCCTGACAGTTTCCCACTTCTGTCAATCCCTTTCTTATAGTATTATGATAATTTTTCAGGGTCCACTTATGAGTGAGAACATGTGGTACTCAGTTCTATGTTTCTGTGATAAATTATTGAGTATGATAGACTCTAAATCCATCAAAGTTGCTACAAAGTTCATAATTTTGTCCTTCTATATGGCTGCTTAATATTCCATCATGTATATGTACCACATTAAAAAAAACTCCAGTCTACTTTTGATGAGCAGCCCGGTTGGTTCCATATTTTCACTACTGTGAATAGTGCTGAAATAAACATGCATGTGCAGATATCTTTTTGTAGAATGATCTGAGTTCCTTTGGGTATATTCCCAGAAGGGGAATTGCTGGGTCCTATGGAAGGTCAGTTTTTAGATCTTTTAGGAATTGCTGTTTTCCACAGAGGTTGTAGTAGTTTGCACTCCCATCAACAGTATAGAAGTGTTTCCTTTTCCCCACATTCTCTCCAGTATCTTTTTTTTTTTTTTGAGTTATTGATGATGGCCATCCTGATTGGAGTTAAGTGGTATCTCAGTGAGGTTTTAATTTGTGTTTCCTTGATGATTAGTGAGGCTGAGCATGTTTTCATGTATCTGTTGGCTGCTTTTATGTCTTCTTTTGAGAAGGGTCTATTCATATCTTTGGCCCACTTTTTAATAGGGCTGTTTGTTTATTTTCTTTTCGGCACATTTGAGTTCCTTTCAGATTCTGAATGTTAGGCTTTTGTCAGCTATACAGTTGAAAAATATTTTTTTCCTTTCTGTGGGCTGTCTCCCCACTCTTTTGATGGTTTCTTTTGCTTTGCAGAAGCTTTTCAGTTTGATGAGGTCCCAGTTGTCTATCTTATCTCTTATGGCATGGGCATCTAGGGTTTAGATCAGGAATTGGTTGTCTATTCCAATTTCCATGAGGGTGTCTCCTATGTTTTCTAAGGTTATTATAGTTTGAGGTTTTATGTTTAAGTCTTTGCTTCATTTGGAGTTGATTTTTGTGTATCATAATAGATAGGATGTGTCTAGCTTCTTTTAACCAGCAAAATGATATCAAGGTTCATTTGTGTTTAGTGTGTATTAATATTTCATCATTTTATGACTGAATAATATTTTATTACATGTATATATTACATTTTATTGATCCAATCATTAATTAATGGTTACTTTTGTTGTTTAATATTTTTGGCATTTAAATAACTCTGCTATATATATTCATATATAAGCGTTTTTGTGGACATGTTTTTAATTATCTCAGGTATATATCTCAGAGTCAAATGGCTGAATTATATGGTAACTTTATGTTTAATATTTGAAGGACTGCAAAACGATTTTCAAAGTGGCGGTACCATTTTACATTCCCACCAAAAATTTGAGAGTTTCAATTTATTCACATTTTTATCAAAACCTGTTATCATTTGCTTTTAAAAATTATAGCCATCCTAGTAGGTGTGAAGTGATATCTTCTTGTTTTGATTTACATTTCCATAATGACTAATGATGCTGAGCATTTTTTCATGTTCTTTTGACCATACATATACCTGTTTTTGAGGAACATCTGTTTCATCCTTTTGCTCACTTTAAATTGATTTGTCTTCATTTTTATATTGCCATAATGTTTAGAAGCTATTTTCACTGTGTACAGAGTTTAGGTTGGTAGAGTTTTGCTTTTAGTATGATATTTCCTTCAGTATGGTTTTTCTTTCATGTGTTGTTTTGAAACTATCTTCTTGATTGTATTGTTTCAAGAAATCTGCGGTAATACTTGTGTATGTTCATCGTAAGTAAAGTATCTTTTTTTCTGAGTGCTTTAAAATATTTATTTTTACTGTTGGTTTTAAGCAATTCGATTATAATATGCATTGGTGCAGTTTTCTTCATGTTTCTTATGCTTGGGATTTGTTAAGCATTTTGGATCTGTGATTTCTAGTTTTCAGCCATTATTTCTTCAATTTTTTTAACTACTTATTCAGGTTTCCTAGAATTACAGATATATTAGGCCGCATGAGGTTGTTTCAGACCTCACTGACACTCTATTCATTTTTTAACTTTTTATTTTGGAACATTGATTCATAAGAAGTTGAAAAGATGGTACAGAAAGGCCCCATGTACCCTTTGCCCAGTTTCCCAAATGGTTACATCTTAAGTAACTATAGTATAATACCAATGCAAGCAATTAAAATTTTACAATGTGTGTATAATTTTATGTCAATTTACCACATTTTTATATATGGAACAACCACTGTAATCAAGATGCAGACCTATTCCATTGTCAAAGGGGTTTCCTTTGTTTTAACCTTTATAATCACACCCAATCCCCCACTCCCTATCATGTGATAAATGAAATTACACAGTATGTAACATTTTGGTATTGCCTTTTTTTCACTCCACATGATACCCTTGAGAGCTGCCCAAGTTGTTTTGTGTACCAATAGCTCGTTTCTTTTTATTCCTGAGTAATATTCAATAGTATGGATATGATAACATTTTATTGGATGCCAAAAGTGGATTTTCTGTTTTATGTTGTCTGATGGTCAATATGTTTGCATTGTTATATGTGTTCTTGAGCTTTGTTTGAAGATACAGTTAAAATTTTTTTGAAACTTTATTTATTTGTTCGGTGGGACCAAGGAAAATTTAGTATAGCAATAATTATTTTTCACCACAGAGACAATACATTTCTGAATTCTCTGCCTCATGTCTCAAGAATAATGAGGCTTTCCAGTCTAGCTGGCAGGTGAAGATATTATTACTAACCATGTGTTTGTGCTGGTTATTGTTTCCTCTAATACTTTCAGGTGGTTCTTTTCCTGGACACAAGTAGTTTCCTCAAATGTATGCACTAATTAGTAATTTGCTGAGTACATGACAGGGACCCAGTAGATGTCCTAGGTTCTTTCTCTGTGATGCTCTCCCTCTTCAATACTCTGTTCTGTGAACTTTAGCTACTTTGGACTCCCATACTCTCATCTTTGTTTCTTCAGCTAAGCGAGCACCCTTTGGGCTGTGGCCTTGAAACTCTCTCAGTACATTAAACTGAGGCAGTGACAAAAACATTTCAATTGTTTTTGTCATTTCTCATGGGAGCTTAAATCTGGTCCCCATTACTCCATCTTGGTTAGAAGACAAAATAAGCACTATAAGAAACACAATCGACTCAGAAGTAGCTTTGGTTTCTCCAGCCCCTCAGTTAGGACAGATATTTTGAGTACCAGGTCAGCAGCAACAAATTCGCTTACTTTGGCACATGATTTTTAAGGCAATCATTTGTTATATTCAGCTGTGTTCCAATGGTATTATTGGTGGTTTCTGTAGCCTAAATTCCATTATTAAGCTGCTATATGTCTTGCCTATTTACACTGAGAAAATTGTCACAAAATGCCATCTTTTTAATTTCTCTTTGTTCCATTTCTGATTTGGATCCTATTTGATTTTATTTGGTGGTATGTTTTTTCAAAGTTTCATTGTGCTAATTTTTTCTCCATAGTAGGATCTCTTTTTGTTGTCAAGTACATTTTTTATTGTACTCATTATAAAATGCTTTTCTGCTTAGACATCTGTTCCCCATCAGTCATTTTGACCACAGAGGCAAAATACATTCAATTAATTATTACAGTAATATTTAACAATCTTGTACAAAAAATTTTGGGTACAGAAATTATAACTTTTTATATTTTTGAAATGAGGATTTTGGTAGTGAGGGACTAGTTAGTAAATTCTGAAATTTTCTTTGAATTGCTTTTTAAAAAACTTCCACTTTGAGATGATCATAGGTTCAAAGAAGTGTGCAAAAAATGTATAGAGAACTTTCATGCACTCCTACTCCTACTCATACCAGCATCCAACAGAATTGTAGTACAGTATCAAAACCATGAAATTGTCATTGGCACCCTGATTTTATTACTTATGTGTATTAATTTGTAGGTCTACGCAAAAATTGCGTAGACCTAGCTTTGTGTTACCACCACCATATTCAAGATATGATTGTCATTTTTAATCTTTTTTATTTTTATGTTTTAGCAATTTGTCCATTTTTGTCAGGTTTTAATGACTTTTTTCTTTAGATTTATTGTTTCCTTGAGGCTTTTGTGACACTTCTTAAAATCTTCCCTTTCTTCCATATTCACAATTCCTCCTTCCTCACCTTAATGACTTGTTATATGATATTCGGGGATTTTAATACTTTTATTTTTAGACTATACACACTTGCCCATACATACCAGGGCCTATTTCTTTGCAGAGAAAATAGTATTACTATTTTATTCCAAAGTAGCACATCCCAAATGTTCTGTATTTAAAAAACATTGTTAATGACACTAGAAATGCTCCATCTGTACTAATTTTCTAGTCACCTAATTAGCCATCATCTAGTTTATGCTTGGCATAGACTTCAAGAAATACCAAGAATCGTGAAGACTGATTTTCTTATGGTAGTATTTTTGGGTTCATTTACCAAAGGCAGTTTTTCAGCAGATGCATTATTCTTTTCCCTTTTCTGAAGATAAATATTCTGTTTATAAGTCTTGCAAAAGCTAGTTGAACTTTTGGATTTTACTTATCATTGAGATAAGAGTATTTGAATGAAGCAAGGGATAAAGGAAGAAAATAAGAATAAAGTAACACTTTTCACTTGTATATTATGTCTAAGACAATTGGTAGGTTTTATTCATGAACTTTTAAGGTAGACTATCAAAATCCTAGAAAGTATATCTTCTGAGAAAAATGAAGAAGCTACAAATAACTAATTCTAGAACTTTTTCTTTTGTAGTTTAAACCAATGACATTCACTCAATGAGTACAGTAAGTTCATCCCTTAGGCTTCAGCATTATCTTTTCTCCCATAGGAAGAATAGCATTCATTTATGGGGTATGGCCTTATATTTCTTCACAGAATGGAAAATATTCAAGCAACACCGATGACAGAGAACTATGTGAATCAAAGCGATGATACCATCTTTGAGTGAGATCCTAAGGAAAAAAAAAATCACATAATATGCTCCTCCTCATTTTGTTCTTGCAAATGACATTTCTAATCTTAATAAGAAAGGCATTTTGAATATTTAGTGGATTTTTTTAAAAATAGAAGTTGCAGTACTACAAACTTTAAAAACTTATTTACTATTTCTACCCACATTTATAGTTTCTTGTAAAATAGAAATGCAGTAAGTTAATGCATTACAACTCTTACTAGTCCTGTCTTACAAAGTATTACCTGTTGTGTATAATACTTTTTGACACAGGGAAATTAGCTGGTGGATTTGTAAGTTGAGGAAAATCTCTGACCTTTCTGTTGAAAAAATTTGCTGTTTTTAACTGTTTTATTGTCTTGCAATTAAGAATCTTAAAAACTTAAGATGAAAAATTATTTCAAATGTGAGGTTAGAGAATCACATATTCTGTTGACTGAATTAGTGGAGATTCATCACTAGTGAAATTTGAGTGTAGTTTGTTCTCAGTGAAGTGAGTTCTGATTGTATACTGGCTAACATTTATGAATATATAATTTGAACTCTAGTTTATTCTTGATCATTAAAAAATTCTATATCTTTTAAATCTCTCTCAATTTACATGTTTTCACTTCAGCCCTTTCTTGTCCTTATAATTTATCTGTTGAACTTGGATCATTTGTTATGCAGAGTTTCCCAGTCTGATGCATCTCTCCAGGTCTTTCTGTATATTTCCTACAAATTTGTAGATGAATCCTGAGCCATGATAAAACTCGTGTTAGATCCCTTTTATAAGACTAAGTAGATCCCTTTTATTAAGACTAAGTTGCGTTTTTTTAAAACTAGAATGCATATATGATTACCTCTTTTTCTGTTGAGGTTCAATGCTTAGATTTATTAAATTATTTGGGCTACAAAACAATGTATTCTAATATATAATTTCTTCATTTATTGCATGGAATATTTTTATGATGCTTTTGCTAATCTACTATTTAGTAACAGTGATACAGTTCATAAAGAGAATATAGGAAAAACAATAGATTCTTTCCTTTTATTTACTTGTTTCAAAATAATCAATCTATTATTCTCTGAAAGTGCAAAGTTAGTTTTCTAGTTTTAGCTTCTGCACAGCAAAATAAACAATCAACAGAGTAAACAGACAACATACAGAATGAGAGAAAATGTTTTCAAACATTGTATCCAGCAAAGGCACTAATGTCCAGAATCTACAAGAAACTCAAGTCAACAAGAAAAAAACAAATAACTCTATTAAAAGGTGGGCAAAGGACATGAATGGATATTTCTTGAAAGAAGACATACAAGTTACCAACAAACATGAAAAATGCTCAATATCACTAATCACAGAAAAATTCAAATTATAACCCCAATGAGATACCATTGCACTCCCATCAGAATGGCTGTTGTTAAAAAGTGAAAAAATAACAAATGTTGGTGAGGATGTAGAGAAAAGGGAACATTTATACACTGTTGATGGAGTGTAAATTCGTTCAATCCTTATGGACGACAGTAAGGAGATTTCTTAAAGGAAAAAAAAAACAGAACTATCATACAACTTCAGCAATCCCATTACTGGATAACTACTCAAAGGAAAAGAAATCATATAAAAAAGACAACTTCACTCATATGTTTATTTCAGACCTATTCACAATAGCAAAATCATGGAATCAACCTAAATTCTCATCTATGGTTTATTGGATTAAAAACAATGTGGTGTATATACACCATGAAATACCATACAGCCTTAAAAAAATGAAATCATGTCCTTTGCAGCAACAAGGATGGAACTGGAGGCTATTATTTTAAGTGAACTTAGAAACAGAAAATCAAATACTGCATGATCTCACTTATAACTGGGAGCTAAACAATGGGTACAATGTGAATATAAAGATGGAAATAGACACTGCAGACTGCAAAAGTGAAGGAAAAGAGAGAGGGGTGAAGATTGAAATACTACTTATTGGGGATTATGTTCATAATTTAGATGATGGTTCGCTTGAAGACCCAGCATCAGCGTTACACAGTATACTCATGTAACAAATCTACACGTGTACCCCCGAATCTAAAATAAAATATCATCATGAACTCATGAATCTCCATTTCTCTATACAAAGAATTCATTCTTTTTCTCTTAAAAATAGTTATATTGTATTCATACTACTTGACAATTAGTTATTAAATTCTATATACTCTTCATTTTGTCATTTGGTATTAGATCTATACGTAATTATATTGTTTTATATGTTTAATGCTAACCACCAGTTCTTCCAGAACAGTCTTTCTAGACATATTTGTTATCTGAAGGTTTTTCTCTAGTAGATTCCTCAAGAAGAGATCACAGGAATTACAAGTTGTAGTTTTGTATGTTAATAAATGTTTATGCCCTTCATACGTGCAAGTCAATTTTGCTGGATGTAAAATTCTGAGGTTACATTTTCTTTATGTATCTTAAATGTGTTTCTTCATTTTCTTCTGGCTTAAAGTGTTGTTGGAAAGTCTGATAATCATCTAATTTTTAAATAAACTACTTACTGTTTGTTTGTTTGTTTTGGCCTAGATCGGTGTTTTTAAGTTTCAGCACTACTGATATTTTGGGCAGGAAATTTCTTTTTCTTGGGCAGGGAGCTGTCCTGTGCATTGTAAAATGTTTAACAGAGTTCATGATTTCACTAGATGTCAGTAGCATATCAGCTATGACAATAGCAAATGTCTCCATACATTGGCCAATTCTCTATACATTGGCCAATTCTACCCAATATGACAGATTATGGCATATGTTTATATCTGTGAATCAATTACTACATCAAGATAATGAATGCATCAATTACACCCAAATGTTTCCTCAAACTCTTCTGGGATTTTGCCCTCATATTTCTTTGCATTCTTTTTTTCTTTTCCCTTCTTTTATCTTCCTATACAGTCAACAAATAATCTGCTTTTTTTCACAATAGGTAAGTTCTGATATTATGGAAATTAATATTAATAATATTGATATTTATATTAGTCTATATACAGTCATTTTTACTTGGTTTTATTAACTCAGCATAATTGTTGTTCAATTCATTCTTGTGCTTGCATGTATCATCAGTACACTCATTTTGATTTCTGAGTAATATTCCATTGTATAAATATATTTAGTACTGGTTTCATGAGCCCTGTGCTTGACTTAATGCTCTATTGTTTATGTCTTGAAATTCTTAATAATTGTCAAACACAGCCCTGCATTTTCATTTTGTATTTGGCCTGATCATGGATATATTACAAATTGTATCCATATTCCTATTGATAGACATTTGGGTTACTTCCACTTTGAGCAATTAAAATAGTTCCAGCTACTCGGAAGGCTGAGGCGGAGGGATCGTCAGAGCCCAGCAGGTCGAGGCTGCGGTGGTTGGGAGCGGTCACTGCACTCCAGTCTGGGTGACAGAGTGAGACTCCAACTCAAAAAAGAAAAAAAAAAGTAAAGCTCTTGTGAACATTCATATATAAGCTTTAGTATGGACAAATGATTTCATTCTATTTGGGTAAATACATAAGGGTAAAATGATTGTATAAGTATGATGGCTACATACTTTTTACTTTTTAAGAAACTGTCAAACTGTTTTCCAAAGTGGTTGTGCCATTTTATATTTCCACCAATAATGTATGAGGGTTCCAATTTTTCTACATCCTCATCAACACTTGCTGTATTTTGGTTATAGCCATCCTAGTGGCTATATCTTTAAGTGACTTTACTTTTAAGTCTACGATTTCTTTTAAGTTAATTTTTGATTACTATACAAAGTGCATGTTACAGGTCATTTTTATCAATATTGATATCCATTTGTTGAAAAAATTATTATTATTTAGTAATTTTTGCGATTTTTGCACCTTTTGAAAAATCAATTGACCATATGTGTATGTGTATGTATAATCTCACACACACACACACACACACACACACACACACACACACACATACACACACACACAATCTCTATTCTGTTTCATCGATCTTTTTTCTAAATTGATATGCCAGTACACTATCTAAATTACTGCAGCTTCATAATAAACCCTTTAATCAAGTAGCATAACTCATCATAGTTCGTTATTCTTTCTCAATTAAATTTTAGCTATTTTAGTCTCTTTAAATTTCCATATGAACTATAGAATCTGCTTGTCAATTTTTACAAGGGATATATATTGTAAATGTATTGCAAACTTACATATCAATTTGGGGAGAATTTTAACAATATTGAGTTTTCTGGCAAGGTCTAACTCTCCATTTATTTAGGCCTTCTTTCAATTATTTCAGCAGTATTTTGTACTTTACACTGGACAAATTTTTCTCATCTTGTGTCATATTTATCAAAAAAATATATCACATTATTTTTATTACTGCAAATTTTTAAATTTAATTTTGGATTGTCATTCTTAGCATTTGGAAATGCAACTGATTTTTTCCATATTTACCTTATATCCTTTACTTTGCTAAACTCAATTTTTTAAAGATGTGGGGTACAATTCAGAATTATGTATATAAGTGGTATATAAGTGGTCATCCTAAAGTTTGTGCCTCCATTTGGTCCCCAGTTTGCCTGTTTGAGATCAGGTACACTTACCGATGAGGTGTGCCCCACCTCTGTCCCCTGGCAGTGTCCCACTACTGCCAATGCCTTTCTTATTGTATTATGGTAGATGTTCAGATGTCCATTTATGAGTGAGAATATGTGGTACTCAGTTCTCTGCTTCTGTGATAGGTCACTGAGTATGATAGACTCTAAATCCATCCAAGTTGCTGCAAAGTTCATAATTTTGTTTTCTATGACTGTGTAAAATTCCATCACATAAATGTACCACACTTTAAAAATCCAGTCCAGTTTTGATGGGCAACATAGTTGACTAAACTCAGTTTTCAATTTCAGTAGTTTAAGGTAGATTCTACACACATTCCTAAATAGATGATTATGATATCTTTAAATAAACTAAGTTGTATTTCTTCCTTTTCAGTCTAGATATCTTTATAAAAAATCTTGTTGCACCAGCAAGCTCTTCTGGTATAATATTGAATAGAAGTGGTGAGAATGGACATTTTGGCCACGTTTCTAATACTGGGGGAAAGTCCTTAATTTTTTAGATTAAGTATAATGTTTCCAGTAGATTTTCCATATTCTCTCTTAAATTGTTTGAGAAAATTCCCTTCTATTCTTACTTTACTGAGAGATTTTTTTTTTCAGTCAGTAATGGATGTTTGAACATTTCAAATGCTTTTCTTTGCATTTATTGAGATTATCATATGGCTTTATGTTTTTAATCTTTTTAGTATGATTAATTACATTGATTTTCAAATGTTAAACCACTATTTAATTCCTTTTTTTATAGTTGAAAGACTTTTCATCTTTACTAATATAGGCGTTTACTACTATAAACTTCTCTAAATTTGAATGTAATATAAATTTCTTCCTAAGTACTGCTTTTGTAGCATTGCAGAAATTTTGATGTTATATATTTAAAAGTGTATTCTTTATTTTTTAATTTTTTTTACTTAAAAAAATTTTTATTGTAAAGATGTGGAGTACAATTCAGGGTTAGGTATACAAACATTGATCATGCAGGTACCCCTGTTAATGAAGTATGTCCCTCCCTCCCCTAGCAGTTTCCCTCAACTGCCAACTCACCCCCCAAACAGTTTCCCATTACTGCCAATCACTTTCTTATAGCATTATAATTGTTCAAGATCATCTTATGAGTGACAACATATGGAACTCTGTTCTTTGTTTCTGTGATAAATCACTGAGCATGATAGACTCCAAATCCATCCAAGTTACTGCAAAGTCCATATATTTGTCGTTCTTTATCATCCACTTGTTTTCTTTTTCTTTTTATAATCGATATTTTTAATTTTGATATTGTGGGGTACAGTCAAGGGTTAGGTGTACAAATATGCTTCATTCAGGCCCCCTTGTTGATAATTGGTGTCTCCCCGTCTCCAGACAGATGTTTACTACCATTAGTCCCATCTCCCCCCCATAGTTTCCCAACACTGTCAGTCATTTTCTTATAGTAGTGCATTGGATAATCAAGGTCCACTATATGAGTTAGAACATGTGATACTCAGATCTTTGTTTCTGTGAGAGGTCACTCAGTATTATAGACACTAGCTCCATCCAGGTTGCTGCAAAATTCATGATTTTGTTCTTTTTTATGGCTGCATAGTATTCCATCTTGTATATGTACCACATTTTTAATCCAGTCCTCTTTTGATGAACAGCGTGGTTGGTTCCAGGTTCTTGCTATTGTGAACAGTGCTGCAATAAACATTCGCATGCAGGTATCTTTTTAATAGAGTGATTTGAGTTCTTCAGGGTATATTCCCAGTAGGGGAATTGCAGGGTCATATGGGAGGTTGACGTTTAGAGCTTTTAGGAATCGCCACACTGCTTTCCACAGAGGTTGCACTAGTTTACACTCCCACCAACAGTGTAGAAGTGTTCCCTTTTCGCCACACCCTCTCCAGCAGCTGTTATTTTTTGAGTTGTTGATAATTGCCATTCTGACTGGGGTTTGGTGGTATCTCAGTGTGGTTTTGATTTGCATCTCCCTGATGATTAATGAGGTTGAGCATTTCTTCATGTGCCTGTTGGCTGCTCTGATGTCTTCCTTTGTGAAGTGTCTGTTCATATCTTTTGCCCACTTTATAATGGGGTTGTTTGTTTTTATCTTTTCAGCACGTTTGAGTTCCTTGTAGATCCAGGATGTTAAGCCTTTGTCAGACCTGGAGTTGGCAGATACTTTTTCCCAGTCTGTAGGCTGTCTTCCTGCTCTCTTGGTGGTTTCTTGGCCTTTCAGAAGCTTGTCAGTTTAATGAGATCCCACTTGCCTATCTTATCCCTTATGGCCTGTGGGTTTCGAGTTTTGTTCAGGAATTGGATGCCAGTTCCAATTTCCATGAAGGTATGTCCTTCATTTTCTAAGGTTCTTATGGTTTGAGGTTTTATATTTAGGTCCCTGATACATTTGGAGTTAATTTTTGTGTATGGGGATAGAAAGGGGTCCTGTTTCAATCTTCTGCATGTGGTCATCCAGTTTTCCCAGCACCATTTACTGAATAGGTTCTCCTCTCCCCAGTGGTAGGTGGTGGAGGCTTTGTTGAAGATGAGTTGGTTGAGAAATTGAGGTCTTGCCTCTGGAATCTCAATTCCATTCCATTGGTCTATATGTGTGTTCCTATACCAATACCAAGCTGTTTTGATGACTGTAGCTTTATAGTAAAGTTTGAAGTCTGGTAATGTGATACCACCTGCTTTGTTTTTTTGCTGAGGATTGTTCTGGCTATTCTTGGTCGTTTGTGTTTCCAAATGAATTCCTGTATTGTTTTTTCTAGGTCTGAGAAGAATGTTGCTGGTAATTTGACAGGTATTGCATTGAATCTGTAGATTGCCTTAGGTAAGATGGACATATTCACAATGTTGATTCTTCCAATCCATGAGCATGGGATATTTTTCCACTTGTTTGTGTCATCTTTGATTTATTTGAGCAGAGTTTTGTAGTTTTCATTGTAAAGGTCTTTCACGTCTCTGGTTAGGAAGATGCCAAGGTATTTCATTTTTTTTGGTGGCTATTTTGAATGGAATTATGCTTCTTATTTGGGTTTCTGTTTGTTTATTATTGGTGTAAAGAAATGCGATTGTCTTTTGCACATTTATTTTATATCCTGAGACTTTGCCGAAGGCCTTTATCAGTGTAAGGAGGTTTTTGACAGATTCTCTTGGGTTTTCAAGGTATACAATCATGTCATCTGCCAAGAGAGATAATTTGACTTCCTCTTTTCCTATTTGGATACCCCTGATTGCCTTCTTTTCTCTGAAATCTCTAGCGAGGACTTCCAATACTATATTGAACAGGAGGGGTGAGAGTGGCCATCCTTGTCTTGTTCCAGTTTTCAGGGAAAATGGTTCCAATTTTTGTCCATTTAGGAGTATGCTGGCTGTGGGTTTCTCCTAGATGGCTTTTACTACTTTGAGGTATGTTCCCTGTATGCCTAGATGTTCAAGGGTTTTTATCAAGAAGGGGTGCTGGATTTTATCAAAAGCTTTTTCTGCATCTAATGATATAATCATGTGGTTTTTGTTTTGACATCTGTTGATGTATTTCATTACATTTATGGTTTTACAAATGTTGAACCAGCCTTGCGTCCCAGGGATGAATCCTACTTGGACATAATGAATGATTTTTGAGATGTGTTGTTGAATTCGGTTTGCTAGGATCTTGTTGAGAATTTTAGCATCTATGTTCATCAAAGATATTGGCCTTTAGTTCTCTTTTTTTGTTGGGTCTTTACCTGGCTTGGGTATCATTGTAATGTTAGCTTCATAGAATGATTTGGGGAGGGTTCCATCTTTCTCAATCGCCTGAAATAGCTTCAGTAGGACTGGAATCAGTTCCTCCTTAAATGTCTTATAGAATTCTGCTGGAAAGCCATCTGGTCCAGGGCTTTTTTTGTAGGTAGTTTTCTTATTACATACTCAATTTCCTTGATTGTTATTGGTCTATTTAGAGTCTCAATTTCTTCTTGTTTCAACCTAGGCAAGTTGTGTGATGACAGAAAGTCCTTCATTTCCTTGAGGTTTTCAACCTTGTTTCCATACAAGTGTACATAGTAGTCTCTGATGATCTTTTGTATTTCTTCAGGGTCAGATGTGACTTCATCTTTTGGGTTTCTGATTGTGCTTATTTGGGCTTTTTCTTTCTTTTCCTTGGTCAGTCTAGCTAGGGGACCATCGATCTTGTTTATCCTTTTGAAGAACCAGCTTTTTGTTTCATTGATTTTATTTTATTGTCTTTTTGTCTTCTATGTCTGGATTTGCGCTTTTATTTTGGTGATCTGGATTCTTCTGCTGAAATTAGGGTTTTTGTGATCTTGCTTTTCCAGTCTCCTTAGGTGGCTTGTTAGGCTATTAATTTGTGCTCCTTCCAGTTTCTTCATGTGTGTTTGTAGGGATATAAATTCCCCTCTTACTACAGCTTTTAAGACGTCCCAGAGATTTTGGTAAGATGTTTCTTCATTTTCATTTGTTTCCAGGTATCTTTTGATCTCTGTTTTGATTTCATCATTGATCCAGGAGTTGTTTAGCATCATGCTGTTTAGTGTCCATGTCTTTGTGGGTTTTGGGGGGACCTTGTTGGTGTCAATGTTTATTTTTATTCCACTGTGGTCCGAGAAAGTGCATGGTAGAATTTCAGTCTGTTTAAATTTGCTTATGCTTGATTTATGACCGAGAATGTGGTCGATCTTGGAATATGTCCCATGCGGTGATGAGTAGAATGTGTATTCTGTGGTCTTTGGATGGAGTGTTCTGTAGGTATCAATTAAGTCCATTTGGTCCAGAGTCACATTGAGGCTCTGAATTTCGTTGCTGATTTTTTGTCCCAATGATCTGTCGAGGGTTGTGAGTGGTGTATTAAAGTCCCCAGATATGATAGTGTTAGAATCAATATCTTTCTTTAGTTTTCCTAGGAGTTGTTTTATAAAAGTTGGTGCACCTATATTAGGTGCATATATGTTTAGGATAGATATTTCTTGTTGATAGAGTGAGCCTTTTACCATTATGTAGTGGCCCTCTGTATCTTTTTAAATTTTTGATAGCTTAAATGGTATTTTGCCTGAAATTAGGATAGTGGCTCCTCCTTTCTTTTGTGTTCCATTCGTCTGGAAATTTGTTTCCCATCCTCTTACTTTGAGTCTGTGCATGTCCTTTCTAGTGAGATGGGTGTCTTGAAGGCAGTATATTGTTGCCTGGTGATATTTTATCCATTTTGCCATTCTATGGTTTTTCAGTGGTGCATTTAGTCCATTCACATTTAGGCTAATTATTGAAATGTGAGAGTTCATCCCTAACATGTAGTTCTTTTAGAGTTGTTCCACTTGGTTTACTGTCTTTCTTTTGTTTTTGGGGTTGGTTCATATGTATTTTATTCTTTTTCCTGTACTCTTGTGAAAAATGTTGCTCTTTTTTCCCCCCTTTTCTTCTGTGTTTAGTACTTTCTTAAGTATTTCATGTAGAGATGGTTTGGTGGCAGCGTAGGTTCTTAGGGATTGGATATCTGGGAAAGATTTTAATTCTCCCTCGCTGATGAAGCTTAATCTGGCAGGGTAGGTTATTCTTGGTTGAAATTGTTTATCTTTTAGAACTTTGAAGATAGAGCTTCAAGCTCTCCTAGCCTGCAGGGTTTCTGTAGATAAATCTGCTGCTATTCTAATTGGTTTTCCATGGTAGGTAATCTGACCTTTTCTCTTGCTGCCTTTAGGATTTTTTCTTTTATGCCTACTTTGTTTAGGTGAATTATTATGTGTTTAGTAGTTGGTTTTCTCATTTGTTGTCTTGCAGGGGTTCTCTGGATCTCTTGTGTTTGAGTTTTTGCCTCATTGATTAGATAAGGGAAGTTTTCTTGAATGATCTCATGGAAGGTTTGTTCCAATGTGGTCTCTGTTTCTCTTTCTGCCTCAGGTAGACCAATTACTGTTAGGTTAGGCCTCTTGAGGTAATCACTTATCTCTTGAAGGTTTTTTTCTGTCTTTTTGAGCTTGTTTTCTATGTTTTTGAGAGTTTGGGTTATTTCTATATTTTGGTCCTCAAGCTCTAAGATTCTTTCTTCTGCTTGGGTAATTCTGTTTTCCATGCTTATCAGTTTATTGTTTATTTCATTCACAGTATTCTTTATTACTGTTATCTCAGATATCAGCTCCTTTCTAGTTTCTTCTTGAGTCTCTTCAATTCTTTTTAATCTCTCCATTAATGTCTTGATGTCTAGGGTTGTATTTTGAGACCATTCATTCTGGGCGTGGCTCTTCATTGTTTGCATTCCAAAGTCAGTTTTCTCAGTGTCTGTCCTCCCAGGAATTTGGGACAGACCCATATTCTTCTTTTGGTTTTTCTTCATTTGTGTAGATTTTTCTCTCTCGTCCCTTAGTGAATCAAGTTCCTGAGATCTAATCTCCAGCTTCTATCCTCTCTTTCTATTGCAGGCAGTTAGCTTGTTGCCTAGGAGATCTGTGACACTAGTCACTATTCAGCATAGGGAAGGGACTTTGTCTCCTGTTGATGACATCACCGTGGCAACCAAGGTGGAGGCTCTGCTAGGTGGGTGGGGCGATGCGATATAAATATGCCTTGAAAATGGCGGAGGTGGTGGTTTGCTTTTAGGGGGCTCCTGTGGATCTCTAGGTGGGACCAGCTTCACAGCTGGGTGCTGGGTCTGGGGTGCCTCCAGTCGGCTGGGGTGGAGGACAGGGTCGGGCATTTCCTCCTCTGGAGCTGGAAGCCTGTGATAGGCACCTTATGCCAGCTTGGGATTCTGCCCCCTTACACAGGCTTGTGGTCATGCACGCTGAGTGCCTCAGCCAGGGTGGGCCAGGGGCTTCCGATCTCCAAATCTCCAGAGGGCAGGTGGTGGCTCTGGGTCCCTCCCAGGGCACTTTAGCCAGAAATGGGACTGGTATCTCTAAGGGGCGGGCACTCAGAGCCTCCCTGTGTGACCAGCAGCTTCACACTGGGTGCTGGTCTCCACGCTGTGGCCAGGGATGGAGCTGTGATCTGGGATTTGGAATTCCCCAGCCAGCCGGAATCACATAAAGTGGAGCAGCCGGTCCAGCGGTGATGTCTGGCCCTGCATGGGACCAAAAGTCCCCAAGTCTCGTACCAGTGCGGGTAGGGGTGGGCGGGGGGGGGTGCAGGAAGAAAAGTAATAGTCTTTTTGGGAAACTCACGTTCGGAGAATCTCAGGAATCCATCTATGTGGTTGCCATCTTGCCGTCTCCCGTAGTCTTTATTTTTTAAAAAAAATTGAATATTTTCCTACATGTCCTTTCACTGTTGATTCATATCTAAGGAGAATATACTTTGTATAACTTGGATACCTTTAAATATATTAATGATTTTATTGCGCCAAATATGTTATATCATAGAGAAAGTTCTGCAGGCTCTTGAATAGAATGCTTATTCTCCTTGGTGCTAGAGTTTTCTACAAGTATTAACCAAGTTAAGATGGCTTATTCTGCATTTTCAGTCTTCTATATCCTTATTAACTTATAAAAATATTTTTAGTTAATATGCAGTAAAATTGATTTTCAGGTTTATATGCATTTTAACAACATATTATGTAACCACCACTATAACCAAATTACAGAAAACTTTCAGGAACCAGTGATCTGTTCTCTATCACCATATTTTTATCTTTCTGAAAATGTTATGTAAGTGGAATCATGCCATAGGTAACCATTGAGACTGACTTCTTTAACTCACCATAATGATATTGAGATTTATTCAAGTTGTTGAGTGTATGAGTAGTTCGAAAATGCTTAATAAAAAAGAAACAACAGAATTCCAGTACGAAATGCAAGTAAAGTAAAAAAAACTCCGTAAAAATACATATAATCAAACTATTAAAAGACAAAGAGAAAATTTTAAAAGTAACAAGGATGACATAACCTATTTGCAAGATATATTCATGAAATTAAAATCAGATTTCTTTCGGAAACCATGGAGGTCAGTAGATGAGAAAATATATTTAATATGCTGAAAGAAAAAAAAAACTTGTCAACCAAAATTTCTATACTTACAATGTTTTCTATCTAAAATGAAGAAGAAATAAAGAAATATTTAGATAAACAAAAACTGAAAGAGTCTGTCACTGGAAGAACTGCCCTATGAAAAATTCTTAAGAGTGTCCTTCAGGTTGAAATGAACTAGACACTAAACAATAACGCTAATTTACATGAAGAAAAAAAGAACACTGGTAAAAATAATTACACGAGTAAATACAAAGTCAGTATTCATGTATTTTTTGTTGCTTCTCCTTTTTTCTTATATTATGTAAAAGATAGCTACATAAAACTAATTCTAAATGAATATTGTGAATAATTGAATGTAGATATACTGGAAAACCCAGATGAAACGGACAACTTTATAGACACACATAAGCTACAAAAGTGGCTGAAAAAAATTAGAGAATCTGAGTAAACCTATGACAAGTGAAGTGATTGAATCAGTAATAGAAAAAAAATTATAACAAAAGAATTCCAAGATCAGGTGACTTCATTGGTAAATTCTACAAAAGTCTAAATAAAATAAAACTAATTCTACTAAAATTCTTCCACAAAATAGAAGAGGAGGCAATACTTCCTGACTAATTCTATACAGCCAGTATTGCCCTCATACCAGAGTCAAAGATTTTACAAGAAAAGAAAACTACAGACCAGTATCCCTGTGATATCCCTCAATAAAATATTAGCAAACTGAATCCAACATCATATTTAAAGAGTTATATACCATGAACAAATGGCATATAATTACATCAGGGATTCAAGAGAGATTTAATATGCAAAAATCCATCAATGTAGTAAATTATATTATTAGAATAAAGGATGAAAACACATGATCATCTCAACAGACATAGTGAAAGCATCTGAAAAATGCAATACCCTTTTATGATATTAAAAAAAACTCAGCAAATTATGAGTAAAAGGAAACTTACTCAACTTGATAAAGGGCATTTATAAAAATCCCTTAATGATGAAAGCCTTAAAGCTTTCCCTCCTTAGATCAGAAAAAAATAAGGATGTCTGCAATCACCACTTCTACTTAACATTTTACTGGAGGTGCCTGCTGATGCAATGAGGCAAGACAAATAAAAAAACATTCAAATTGAAAAGGAAAAGAAAAAACTGACTTTATTTGAAAGTGTCAAATAAAATTTTAAAAACCCAACTTTACTGCAAGAGAAAATTTAAACAGAATAAAATAAAAATATTTGAAAGTGTCATGATCATCTATTTAAAAATGTGTATGTAATCCATTATAAACTAATGAGTTTAACAAGGTAGAATAAAGGCAGATAAAGATCAATGTATAAAAATCTATTGTATTTCCAAATTAAAAAGAAAGAAGCACTATTTCTTTTTGCAGATGACAGATCTTTTATATAGAAAGTTCTAATAAATTCACAATATAATGATTAGAGATAATAAGTGAGTTCAGTAAAGTGAAAGATACAAGATCAAAATACAGAAATCAGTTGTATTTATATACACTAGCAATGAACAATTCTAAAATAAATTGAGAAAATTCCTTTTATAATAATATTGAAGAAGATAAAATACTTAAAAACAAATATAACCAAGACCATACTGAAAACAATAATGTATTGCTGAAACAAAAGAAATAGAACATAAATAAATAGAAAGACTTCCTGTGTTCATAGATAGGATGACAATATTGTTAAGATGGCAATACTTCCCAAATAAATTTGCATAGTCAGTGCAATTCCCATCAAAATTTCAATAGCCTTTATTGCCATAATGTAAAAGTTGATCCTAAAAGTCACACAAATTTGTATGAGTCTTTGAATAGCCAAAACAATCTTTTAAAAGAGCAAAGTTGAAAGACTCACACTTTCTGATTTCAAAATTTACTAGAAAGCAGCAGTAATTAAATGAGTGTGGAAATGGCATAAGAACAGACATATAGATGAATAGAATAGAATAGAATAGAAATAAACTCATACATCAAAGGTCAATTGTTTTTTTATATGGGTGCCAAGTCCATTCAATGAGAAAGGACAGTCTCTTTAATGCTGGTTTCAAGGACAGCAGTATAGCCACATGCAAAAGAATAAAATTCGATGCAGCCTTACCTTACTGATATAGTTTGGATGGTTGTTCCCTCCAAATCTCATAATGAAACGTGATCCTCAAAGTTGAAGGTGTAAACTAGTGGGAGATAACTGGGTTACTGGGGAGATCACTCAGAACTGGTTATTTAAAGGAGCCTAGCACCTCTTTTTCTCTCACTCTTGCTCCTGCGCTTGCCATGTGACATGCTGGCTCCCTTTGCTTTCCACAATGAGTAAGAGCTTTCTGAAGACTCACCAGCAGTTGAGCAGATGCCAGTGCCATGCAGAACTGTGAGCCAAATAAACTTTTTTTCTTTATAGTTTACTCAGTCTCAGATATTTCTTTATAGCAATGTAAAACAGACTAATACACTTACAATATACAAAAATTAACTCAAAATAGAGCAAGAAGATTTTCTATATACCACAATGAACAAGTGAAATTTTAAAACTTAAAAACACAGTATTATTTATATTAGCACCCCCAAAATGAAGTATATAGGAATAAAGCTAACAAAATATGTACACAATGTATATGAGAAAAACTATAAAACTCTGATGAAAAAAATCAAAAAACAAATAAATGGAAATATATTTCATGTTTATGGATAAGAAGAGTCAGTGCTATCAAGATGTCAGTTCTTCTCAAATTGATCTATAGATTCAGTGCAATCCCAATCAAAAGCCCACCATGTTGTCTTGTGGATAATAACAAACTGATCCTAAAATTTATATGAATAGGGAAAAGACTTAGTATAACCAACACAATATTGAAGGAGAACAGAGCTAGATGACTGACACAACCCAACTTCAGGACATACTATAAAGCTACAATAAGCAAGAGAGTATAGTATTGATGAAACAAAACGGAGAGAACAGAAATATACACAACTATATGAAATCCACTCAATTGCACATTTTATAATGGTCAAAATGGTGAATTTTATGTTATGTAACTTTTAATTATAATTTCTTAAAAAAGAAACTGCTAAATTGTTTTGTGAGTAACTGTAGCATTTTCATTTTTACAAGCAATTTATGAGAATTCAATTTCATTGTGTATTCACTAGCAGTTGTTATTGCTGGTATATTTTAATTAATAATTCTGATTGGTGTGCTGTTGTATCTCATTGTGCTATAATTTCCACTTATCTAATGACTAATGATGCTGAACATTTTTGGTTCAAGTCTTTCTTTCATTAAAAATTTGATTTTGTTTCTAATTCTTAAATTGTAAAATTTATCTACATATTCTGGATATAAGTCCATTATCAGATATGTGATTTTCCTTATCTTTTTATTGTTTTGACAGAAGTTTTGCAGAGAAATTGTTTTAAAGTTTGATAATGTCCAATTTTTCATTTTTCATACTTTTGTGGATCATACTTTGGGAGTTACGTCTAAAATTTATTTGCTTAACACAATGTTTAGATTTTCTTTTACATTTTATTCAAAAATTGTATAGTTTTATATTTAGAATTATAATTCACTTATCAGTTATTTTCACAATGTATGAATTTAAGGTCAAGTTTCAATTTTTTTGGTCTATAGATATTAAATTACCCAATATCATTTGCTGAAAAAAATTTGTATTACTATTGAATTGTTTTTGTACCCTTGGTAAAAATTAGTTGTGCATATACATGTGACTTTATTTCTAGACTTTAGACTCTGTTTAACTGATCATTTTTTTCTGATATTATGTTTTATTACTTGATTATTATAACTTAAATCAGTAGTGTTGTTCATCCATCATTGTTCTTATCATCATCATCATCATCATCATCATTATTGAGTCAGGATCTCGCTCTGTCACCCAGACTGAAGTACAGTGGCACAATCATGGCTTACTGCAGCTTCGACCTACGGGGCTCAGGTGATCCTTCTGCCTTAGACTCCCAAGTAGATGAAACTATAGGTGTGTGCCACAAGACCTGACTAATTAAAAAAATTTGTAGAGACAAGGTCTCACTATATTGCTTAGGCTGGTCAAGGACTCCTGAGCTCAAGCAATCCTCCTGCCTTGGCCTCCCAAAGTGCTGAAATCATAGGCATGAGCCACCATACCCAGCAACCTGTTCTGCTTTTAAAAAATTTGTTTTGACTATTCTCATTCATTTGTCTTTTCATAGAAATTCTAGTATCATCTTCTCTGTATCTACAACAATTTCAGAGTTTTTAATGAAAATATGTTAAACCTATAAATCAAGTTGGGAGAATCTATATCTGTGCTATTTTGAGCCTTCCAATTCATGTATGCCTGTTTCTCCATTAATTTAGGTTTTTTAGTTATTCATCAGAATTTTGTAGTTGTTATCAAATAAATCCTATATATATGTTGTTAGATTTATACTTTCATATTTCTTTTTTTTAAAGTTTAAGGTATTGTAAATGGTATTGTTTTCCATTTGATTTTCAACTTTATTGCTATTGTATAGAAGTACAATTTATTTTTATGATTTGACCTTATGACTTTTGATCTTGATAAACTCACTAGTTCATTCTAGGAGGTTTTTTGTTGTTTGAATTTTCTACGTGCACATTCATATAATCTTGCAAGAGGAATAGTTTTAATTCTTCCTTCCCATGCTATATATTTTTTTTCTTTTTCGTGCCTTGTTGGAACATTTATGACATTCAGTGTGATTTTGAATAGGAGTAGTGAAGGTGGACATAGTTGAAGAAGATTCCAAGATGGCGACAGAGTCAGTTAGAGTGTGTGTCTCTGTAAAAGTGTGTGTGCATAAGAATGAATATGCATGCAAGTGTGTGTGCAAGTAGGTGTGTGAGTGTCTGAGTGAATATGTGGGAATAAGCAGCCTGAGTTCTCCTGCTGAGGAGGCTGCTTCACACACAGCTGCTCAGATCCCAGTATGATCTGTGGCTCAAAAGCAGGCACCATCTTTGGGATCTTATCCAGAAGAAAGTAGTGGGGAACAGTTGCTGCTCAGCACCACCCAACAACACAGCCTCTCACACCAGATTGGACAGTGGCAGGAGGGATTGAGGAGAAAGTACAATGGGGAGTCAGTTGCCAAGTTCCAACAGAGGAGAAGATGCAGAAACACTGCCACTGATATTGTCCAGGAAACTCGGCAGAGACATACTCCTGCCTGCCCATTTGAACAGCAGAGCTACATGCTGAGACTGAGGGGTGAATTCACTACCTCTCTAAGGTTGATCATCAACAACCCAGAGAGGATACCCCAGATGCATTATCCCCACAGGGACAGGGCTGGTGTGGAGACCCAGTCACCTCATTCCCTACAATGGACAATTCATGAGACTAAGGGTATAATTGGTGGTGAATCATTCAGCCTACAGCATATGAGATATATATGAGTGAGAAAGTGCCTTCATTTTGTTGGTTTTAGTTCTTTTTCTAAATTGGTTTGTTTGTTGGTTGGTTTGTTCTTCCTTCTCTACGTTTTTCTCTTCAATTTCTTTTCTTCTCCCTTTTTTCTTTCTCAGTTTTTTCCTTTTCCTTATGCTATTTTTGTACTCAAGAGATATCCATATGTTCCCATCACATGGATATATTGTGAAGTGGTGGGAAGTGAGTCCAAGGGTCCTACAGCCCTGTCAGTGAGCACTGTGATCTGCAGGCAGCTTTTGAATTTTAGATCCCCCCAATACACTTTGTTCAAGTCTCAAAACTGCAAAAAGACAGCACAGTTCTCCATTCCCAACCAGCTTCAAAACTGAACAAATACAGAAACTCTCCATAGGGAAGAATAGGAGGTTGAGCAAACAAGTGAAAACTATTCCCTTTCCCACTGAGCAACAGAAGTAAAGAGAAAAGAAAAGTCTGTCATGAGTGAAAAGAAATCAATTAAAAAACAAAAACACACACAGCTAACCCAGAGAGTCCTAAAAGGATAGTCCTGGAGAGTACAACATTGGAACTCAAAAAAAGAAGAGCATCAAGGATGACTGGTCTCCTGGACAACTGGGGAGAATGAATTAGAATCAAGTAAGATGAGAGGAAAACATGAAAGAATTAATGACAGAGATGTTGGCCATGCAAAATACCATTCATAAAATAAATAATAATCTGACAAGCATGGAAAGCAGAATTAACCAAACAGAAGAAAGAATCTCAGAGCTTGAAGAGTAAAGTATGGAACTAACCAAATTTATTAAAAACATAGAAAGGAATTCATATGGAAACATAAACGACCACGAATAACCAAAACAAGTCTCAGAAAAAAAAACAAAAGCAGGAGGTATCATACTCCCAGACTTTAAACTAACCACTGGGGAGAGGAGAACCCATTCATTAAATGGTGATGAGAAAACTGGCTGATCACATGCAGAAGATTGAAACAGGACCCCTACCTCTCCCCATACACAAAAATTAACTCTAAATGGATCAGAGACCTAAACGTAAAACCTCAAACTATAAGAACCTTAGAAAATGCAGGAGATACTCTTATGGAAATTGGAACTAGCAACCAATCTCTGATCAAAACCCCAGTTGCTCATGCCATAAGAGGTAAGATAGACAAGTGGGACCTCATCAAACTGACAAACTTCTGCAAGGCCAAAGAAACCATCAAGAGAGCAGAGAGACAGCCCACAGACTGGGAAAAAATATTTGCCAACTCTATGTCTGACAAAGACCTAACATCTGGGATCTATAAGGGACACAAACATGCTGAAAAGATAAAAACAAACAGCCCCATTACAAAGTTGGCTAAAGATATGAATAGACACTTCTCAAAAGAAGACATATGAACAGCCAACAGATACATGAAAAAATGTTCAGCCTCACTAGTCATCAAAGAAATGGAAATTAAAACTACACTGAGATGCCACCTAACTCCAGTCAGAATGGCCATCATCAATAACTCAAAAAACAACAGATACTAGAGAGGATATGGTGAAAAGGGAGCACTTCTACACTGTTGGTGGGAGTGTAAACTAGTACAGCCTCTGTGGAAAACAGTGTGGTGATTTCTAAAAGTTCTAAAAATCAACCTTCTGTATGATCTCGCAATCCCCCTACTGGGAATATACCCGGAAGAACTCAAATCACTCTATAAAAAAGATACCTGCACATGGATGTTTATTGCAGCATTGCTCACAATAGCAAGAACATGGAACCAACCATGCTGCCCATTGAAAGAAGACTGAATTTAAAAAATGTGGCACATATACACAATGGAATATTACGCAACCATAAAGAAGAACAAAATCAGGAACCTGGATGGACTTAGAGTCTATAATACTAAGTGATCTTTCTCAGAAACAAAGAACTGAGTATCACATGTTCTCACTCATAAGTGGACCTTGAACAACTACTTTAAGACTATAAGAAAAGGATTGACAGTAGCGGGAAACTGCAGGGAGGTGGAGGGCTGGGAGGTGGGATTGGCAGTAGTGGAAATCTGTCTGAGGAATGGGGGCATACCTCATCAACAAGGATACTGCACAATGAATATTTGTATATTTAACCCTGAACTGTACCCCACAATTTTAAAATAAAAATTTTAAAGTTAACAAAAAAACATAGAAAGGAAATTTAAAAGACAGAACATAGCCTCCAAGAGATATGTTATTATATTAAGAGGCCAAAATTATGCCTGATTGGTATATATGAAGCAGAAAAGAAGACAGAGAATACCTTAGAACAAACATTCCATGAGATCATCCAAAAAATCTTTCCTTATTTCATCAGAGGCATGACCATCCAAACACAAGAGATTCAGAGAATCCCTTCTTATTTTATAGCACTTGACCATTTAAGGTTGCAAGCAATGCTTTTACTCAATTATATGGCTATTTCAAATAAAGAGTTTCTCTCTAAATTAATGAGAAAATTACTTCATTTCTTCAGTTTACTCTGAAGGTAGATAATTAGTTGGTCTGAAATTTATTTTATGTTATTTAATTTTACTTTATTTTAGAGTTGTGGGGGTACATGTGGTGATTTACTACATAAGTAAATAGCAAGTAGATGAGGTTTGGGTTTCTGGCAAACTCTCTCTTCTCCTGGTAGTGGACCTAGTACCGAATGTGTGATTGTGTGCCTCTTATCCCTCTTTTCTCCTTCTCTCCTTTAGCAGTGTCCATTGTCTGTTGTTCACATCTTTGTACACATGTGTTCTGTGATCGGGGCTTGCTTATGAGTGAACCTGTGGCATTCAGTTTTTTGTTTCTGTGATAGTTCACTTAGAAGAATGAATCACGGTCTCCAGTTGTATAAATGTTGCTGCAAAGGACATGATTTTTTTCTTCTTTATAGTTGCATAGTATTCTGTTGTGTATATCTGCCACATTTTCTTTATCCAGTCCACTTTCGATGGGCATATGGGTTGGCTCCATGTTTTAACTATTGTGAATAGTGCTGTGCTGAGAATGTGTGCAAATGTCCTTTTGGTATAGCAATTTATGTTCCTCTGGGTATAGTCCCAGAAGTAGGTTTGCTGTATCATATCGTAGCAATATTTTGTTCTTTGAGAAAATGCTGCACTGCTTTCCACAAAGGTTGAAGTAGCTTACATTTCCACCAACAGTATAGAAATGTTTTGTTTTCTCTGCAGCCTTGCAACACCTGTTGTTTTTTTGACTTTTTAATAATAGCCATCCTTACCAATATTAGGTGGTATCTAATTATGGTTTTGATTTGCATTTCTCTGATGATTAGAGATGCTGAGAATTTTGTCAAATGTTTGTTGGTTGTGTGAATGTCTTCCTTTGAGAAGTGTCTGTTAATGTCCTTTTGAAATTTTAATTTAGTTCAAATACCTGGTTTACAGGAGAAAACGCCCCCAAACCGGGATTTGTTTATAAAAATTGTGTATTTATTCTTACATGTTTAAATTTTAGTCACCTCCAAAGTACTCTCTATTTGACGCAATGCATCTATGAAGACACTTTTCCACCACTCAAAACAGTTTTTGAACTCGACAATTTTGATGCCTTCTAGTGCTTCTGCTATTTTGTTTATTTGTTTCACCTCTTACACATTGGCAAAATATTTCCCTTTGAAGACTTGTAGAGAAACAAACAAAGTCACTTGGGGTGAGATTGGTAGATAGGGAGGACAGGGCATGAGGGTTATGTCGTTTGTGGTCAAGAACTGCTAAACACTCAGTGTGGTGTAGACAGGTGTGCTCATAAGTCACCCATCATAAGATGGGCAAATGCATTGAAAGAATCTTAAAAAAAAAATCCAGTGAAGCAGAATGCAGCCTTTCACAGCAATGCTGGCTGGGGACACTGGTTCTGATGGATTCTTAGAATGCATACTTATCGGGGGAAGCCTGTATTACAAGGAGCCCGCCCTCCAAAAAATAATTCTGTTTATTTTTGGGTACCCCTTGTACTTTATGGACCTCAGTTTTATCATATGTTAAATAAGGGTATTGAACCAAATGCCCTTATTTTCTGTATAACTCTAGAAGTTTATCTCTAAACATCAAAATAAAATCAAGTGGATATATTCCAGAAGTCATGAAATTCTAAACCCCTCCTGGGTTACATATTTTCATACTTATTTTATTCTTAAAGCCCTTTTAAATAAGATGCAATATTCAGTGAGTTAGAATTTTAATTTTTTTTATTTTAAAGTTGTGGCGTACAATTCAGGGTTAGACATACAAATGGTCAATTTGTAGGTAAAGTTTGGGTCTCACTTTGGTCCCCACTTCACCTGGTTTGAGATCAGGTACCCTTATTGATGAAGTGTGCCCCACCTCTGTCCCCTGGCAGTTACCCACTACTGCTAATCCCTTTCTTATTGTATTATGATAATTGTTCAGGGTCCGCTTATGAGTGAGAACATGTGGTACTTAATTCTATGTTTCTGTGATAGATCACTCAGTATTATAAACTCTGAGTCCATCCAAGTTGCTGTGAAGTTTATAATTTTGTCCTTCTTTATGGCTGCATAGTATTCCATCCTATATATGTACCACATTGTGTTTATCCAGTCCTCTTTCAATGAGCAGGATGGTTGGTTCCATGTCTTGGCTAATAATAATGCTGCAATTAACATGTGTGTGCAGGTATCATTTTCATAGAGTGATATGAGTTTCTCTCGGTATATTCCCAGAAGGGGGATTGTGGCATCATATGGAAGGTCAATTTTTAGATCTTTTAGGAATCACGAAACTCTTTTCCAAAGAGATTGTACTAGTTTACAATCTAAAATTTTAATTTATATAGAGAGTAAATGTGTAATTACACAGAATGTAGTGAATATTTTGATGTTTCAGAAATAGTTAAGTTTTTTCCTTTTTGTTTTCATGCTTCAAAAATAATTGTCTCTAAAAACTATTAATTTCAGATTTTATCATCAGTGAAAACAAACAAACCCACTCATAGTTGTGCCTTATCAAATAAATGATTGATAATGTTTTAAAACTGGATTCTGAACATGAATATAATATTGGTTTTCTTTATGTACATTCAAGTAAATGTGTTGTATGCATAATCATCTGTGAAGGGATAAAACTATTTGAAAATGTTTAGTCCTTGTTAGTATGTACCTCATAGAAAGTCTGTGGACTTTCAGAACACTTTTAAATTTTTAGTAGGATTAACTTTTATCTTACTTTTTCATTTTTCTCCTACATAACATTTTATGAAATGTTGAGCAAATGATGTAAGGAAGCAAAATAATTCTGCTAAGTGCATAAGTGCATTCTAAAATGAATAAATTATAAGTAGTGAAGTTATGTCACATTGAAGTGATAGTACATGGGTGTTTCAAGGCAGATCATCTGCACTAGCAGCAAACGTGAAAACTGCAATTCAAACAATACTCCAAATATGAAAAACTTTAGTATTAATTTATAAAATGTATACAGAATCTCTGCCAAAAATTACAAAATGCTGATTAAGCAAATAAAAGAAGATAAATGAGAGGTATACTGTATTCATAAATTGAAAAACTTAACATAAATTGCTTTGCATCTTTATATATTCTTTATACATTCTGTCAAGGGAAGAAAATGGTAAGCTTTAGACTGAAATAAAATATTTGTACAAACCATGTATCCATCAAAGGCCTTTTATCTAGAACATACAAAAAACAACCTTATGAAGAATCAAAGGTAAAACAAATAGCCATCTAATTAGAAACAGGCAAAAGGCATGAAGAGATCTTTCACTGAAGAACACATGCAGATGGCAAATAAGTACATGAAAAGATGTTCAACTTCACTAGCCAAAAGAAAAATGTGAGTTAAAACTACTATGAGATATTGCAGCATCTCTGTTAGGATGGTTACAATTTTAAAAACAAAAGAGTGACAACACCAAGTGGGTGTAAGGATGCAGAGAAACCGTATCACTTGTACTCTTCTGGCGAGAATGTAAAATGGTACAGCCACTCTGGAAAACAGTTTGAGAGTTTTTCAAAAAATTAAACGTATAACCATTATACAACTCAGCAATTAATCACACTTGAGCATTATTCCTAGAGAAATGAAAACCTGTGGTCATGCAAAAATATATACATGAATGTTCTCAGCAGCTTTATTCATAACAGTCAAAACTGGGAACAACCCAGATGTCCCTCAGTGGGTGAATTTATATCATGGAATACTACATAGTAATAAAAAGAAAGAACTGTTGATACAGGCAACAACCTGGATAAATCTACAGAAAATTATGCTGAGTTGAAAAATTAAAACACAAATTTCCAAATAGTTGCTTACTGTATAATTCCATTTATATAACATTTTTGAAATGACAAAATTATAGACATGGAGAACAGATTATGTCTTGTCAGGGATTAAGAAGGTGTAGATAAGAGCAAAGTTGATGTGTTTATAAAAGGGCAACGTGAGGGATCCATATGATGAAAATTTTCTGTATCTTGACTTTATAAACACCCTGGTTATGACACTGTATTATTGTTTTCAAAGATATTACCACTGGGAGAACCTGGGTGTATTAGTTTTATATCGATGTTATAATAACAAATTATCACAAATCTAGTGACTTAAAACAACAGAAATTTATTTTAATAATTCTGTAGGCCAGAACTCTGAAATGAGTTTTATGAGGCTAAAATCAAGATATAGTCACAATAACTTTATTCTGGAGGTTCTAAGGGGAGACTCTGTTTTCTTGCACTTTTCAGATTCCACTGGCTACTTGCATTCTTTGGCTTGTAGTTCCTCTATCTTTAAAGGGCATCACTTCAGTGTCTGCTTTTATCATCACATCATCCTTTCTTCTGTGGTAATATCTTTCTCAACTTGGTGAGACCTCATCTCTACAATAAAAAAAAAATCAGCCAGGTGTGGTAACGCATGCCTGTAATTCTGGTTACTTGGAAGGCTGAGGCGGAAGGATCGCTGGAGCCCAGCAGGTCAAGGCTGCGGTGGCCGGAAGCGGCCACTGCACTCCAGTCTGGGTGACAGAGTGAGACTCCAACTCAAAAAAAAAAAAAAAAAGAAAGAAAGAACAATTGTACTTATATAAAGGACAATTGTGCTTATATTTAGGACCATGAAGTAATCCAGGATAATCACCTCAACTCAAGATCCTTAATTCAATCACATATGCAAAGTTTTTGCAGTATAAGGTAACATTCACAGGTTCTAGGGATCAGACCCTGGATATCTTTGTTAGGCCTGCCACTAGGTAAAGCAAATACATAATTTCTCTGTATTATTTCTTATAACTGCATGCGAATCTACAACTATCTCAAAATAAAACGTTTAATTAAAAATACATTGAAGATAATTTAATTCTGTTTTTTTTAATGGCCTGCTTTAAAAAGTAGTAAAAAGAGTTTTCCCAGAGTCTCAGATTACGCTTATTATCATTACATTGCTTAAATATAAACAAGCATTAAACTAATTTTCTTATTCCTTTTTTTTGAGTTGGAGTCTCACTTTGTTGTCCAGGTTGGAGTGCAGTTGCATGCTCACAGCCACCCCAGTGTCAATCTGCTGGGCTCAGGCAATCTTTCCACCTCAGCCTTCCAAGTAGCTGGAACTACAGGCGTGCACTACCACGCCCAGCTAATTTTTTTTTTTTTTTGATTTTTTTTATTGTAGAGACGAGGTCTCACCAAGTTTCCCGGGCTGATCTTGAGCTTGTGAGCTCAGGCAATCCTCTCACCTTGGCCTCCCACAGTGCTGGGATTATGGCTTGAGCCACTGCAAGTTTTCTTATTCTAAATTTCTGATAGCGACAGGAAGGGAGTAAATAAAACAGCATCCTCCTTTTAATTAAAAAAAAAACTCACTTCTTCCTCTTTCTACATGGTTTAATTGGGACTGTCAATCATGGTGTCTCATAGCTTCTGGTTGCGGGATGGGCACATGACGTAAGCTGGGCCAATCAGACTTGCTTTCCTGAGAATTTGACTCAAGTAGGGGGACATAAGAATAAAGTCAGTTAGAAGATTTGAGTGTATATTATTTACGTTGTTCCATGGGAAAGTACCATAGAATTTCTATTGTTTAGATCTTTGGAACTTCCCTTGTACCTGTACTGCTGAAGTTTTGTTTCTCAGCTTTTCTTCTGATTCTGTAAGAGACCTATCACATCATCCTCCCAATAAATTCTTTTGTTTAAGGTAACTAAAGTTGATTTTTTATCATTTGCAACTGAGGAACAAAAGTGAAATAGAAACTGATTCTAAAGAGTGGCTTGTAGGCAACAAAGAAACATGGAGTATTTGGAATTAGTTATCTAGGAATATAATTGTGAGACATCCATTTATTTTCCATTTTATAGTATGGAATAATAAAACAGCTAGTTAGCTTACTGCATTGGTTGCCTAAGGAAATAAGAAACACTGAAACTCTAAAATATTGCGGTTACTTCTGATGGCATGGAAAATTTAAGGTAAGACAACTGAAATTAAAACCTGAAGTTTTCACCTCAAAGAACAAAATGAAATTTTTGTGACTGGCTGAAACTGTAAGTCTGAGATTGCTAACAATCGAACTCCTAGGTGGATTGTGTTAGTTAGATTAAAATGACATTTGAATTCTCAGTCCTGCTTGATTTCTTTCTTTTTTTTTTTTTTTTTTGAGTTGTAGTCTCACTCTGTCGCCCAGACTGGAGTGCAATGGCTGCTCCCGGCCACCGCAGCCTCGACCTGCTGGGCTCCAGTGATCCTTCCGCCTCAGCCTTCCAAGTAGCCGGAATTACAGGCACGTGTTACCACGCCCGGCTGATTTTTTTTTTTATTATTGTAGAGATGAGGTCTTGCTGCTCAGGCGGGTCTCGAACCTGGGGGCTCAGGCAATCCACTCACCTCAGCCTCCCAAAGGCGCGGGATTACAGGCTGAGCCACCGAGCCCGGCTCTGCCTGATTTCTTATATAGATGTTAGAAAATTACTTGGGAAACATTGGTATCCTGACAAGGAATAGCAATATCTACCTGACTTTAGAAGACCTGGAGAATTGCAAATTTTCCCCTAACCCTCTGATATTTTCCCCACTATCTCTACCTTGGCTGGGGAAGTCGTACCTCACTTTAGCATTGGGCTCACCAAGGAAAAAGGCAGATTGACATCTATAGAAAGTTCCATCTCATTCATTTGATTGTTAGAAAACTTCTGCTGCAGAGTTAACTTTCAGATAAGCATTTATATGGAATTTTATGGCCTATTTTTATGGTCTATTTGGAGAAGTTTCTCCCCTGACCATTCCTCAATTATACTTACAACCAGTTGTGTTCATTCCAAATCTCTGACTTTCTGGTCAGAACATTAGTCACTGCCTGTGGAATCAGTGTATATTCTGATCTTAGACTACCTTTCCTTCTAATCAAAATACCTAGAAAGATATACTGCTTAAGACTCTGCTCATTGTGGGACCTTCAATTCTCTATAGCTTTTTCTATTCCCCCTAGTGAGTCTATAATACTACATTAGTCCTCTTTGGGTAAGCATTACCATGAAGAGCCATGTGAAACTAATCTCATCTTAGGTAAACAGTTCATGGGACCATATGTGCAAACCAAGAGAGAGAAAACTGTGGCAGAAGCAAGTATTCCAAAAAGTGAAAGCAAACTGACTGTGCTACTTGTTTGGGTCTTCAGTGCCTGTTTGGAATGAGTATCTTTTGTAACACCTCCACTTGATGGAGTATTTTATGGATACGTGGATCGAATTGCTTGTAATTCTTTTTTTTTATTTTAAAGATGTGGGGTACAATTCAGGGTTAGGTACATAAGTGGTAATAGTACAGGTGAAGTTTGGGCCTCCCATTGGTCCTCACTTTTCCTGGTTTGGGATCAGGTACCCTTATTAGTGTTATGTGCCTCCCTCTTCCTCTGGCAGTGACCTGCTACTGCCAACCCTTTTTGTGTAGTATTATGATAAATGTTCAGGGTCCACTTATGAGTGAGAACATCTAGTACTCAGTTCTTTGTTTCTATGGTAGATCACTGAGTATGATCGACTCTAAATCCACCCAAGTTGCTGCAAAGGCCATAATTTTTTCCTTCTTTATAGCTGCATAATATTCCGTTGTGTATATGTACCACTTTTTTAAATTCAGTCCACTTTTGATGGACAGCACGGTTGGTTTCATGTTTTTGCTATTGTGAATGGTGCTTTATTGGTTGTAATTCTTAATAGGCAATTCAGGTAATACGGTCAGCTGCAAAGCAGTATTCAGCATTTAATCCACTCAGTTTTCACCAGAGTTTAGTACTAAATAAGGATCTATTTTTAAATTTTTTCATTCAACATACCATATATTGAGCACTTGTCATGTGCCAGGCACTATTTTAGGCCTACCCTTCTGGACCTTATATTTTAGTGATTAGAGGACATCTAATACATGAGCAACCTTGTAAATAAAAATTTTAAATACTGATAAGTACTGTGGAAATAAAAGGATTTATCATGAGTTTTGTGGTTGCTAAGGCATACCAACTGAATGTAGTCATACATGCTTAAATAATATTAAGCACTTTCAGTCTTAAGTGATCCCTAGGCACTAATGCAATCATAAGCATAAAAATAAATCTGAGTCTGGTTTGGTGGCTCAGCCTGTAATCTTGCGCTTTGGGAGGCTGAGGTGAGTGGATTGCCTAAGCTGGCGGGTTCGAGACCCGCCTGGGCAACTTGGCGAGACCTCATCTCTACAATAAATCAAAAAATTAGCCAGCCATGGTAGTGTGCCCCTATACTTCCAGCTACTTGGAAGGCTGAGGCGGAAGGATCACCAGAGCCCAGCAGGTCGAGGCTGCGGTGGCCGGGAGCAGCCACTGCACTCCAGTCTGGGTGACAGAGTGAGACTCCAAATCAAAAAAAAAAAAAAAAAAATCTGGGCACTGAAATTTCATGGCAGATATCCACGTTTCAGAAAATTGTTAGAACTCACTGAAGACTCAGAAGAATAAGGGTATTAGGGAGGAAAGGATGAAAAATCACCTATTGGGTACAATGTGCACAGGTGGGAGTGGAGATAATTAGACCTCAGACTTCTTCACCACTATACAATGCATCCACGTAATCAAAAACTATTTGTAACCCCTAAAGGAACTTAAATAAAAGCAAATATAAACAACACACACACACACACACACAAAAGGAAATCCATGAAATGAAAGTAAACTATAATGAACCCACTCTCCAAAAGATAATTTTTGGAGGGGTACCTCCCATAAAATTGCAAAATTTTTGATTCATGTTGTTATACTTTTCTCAACAAAATTTTACGGTTTTATTCTTTCATCAGAGGTATATGAAAGTACTTGCTTTCGTATATACCCTCACTAACATTATCATTTTTAAAACTTTTACCTAATCTGATAGGTAAACAATGATGTAGAATTTCTTGTTATTTAAGGATTATTGTTGACAAAGAAAAGCTACATAAAATATCAGAGTAAATAGTGAAAAAAATTGGTTAGATTGGGATTTTATCTTGAAAAGTAAAATAATAAATTAGGAAAATATATTTATTTCATCCTATATTTCATAAAAATGGGTCATAATTAAATTTATGCATGTATTTTTACAATTAATCAAGCATTGATATAGGGGCAAGTCAGTGTAATGTTTCCATTAAAATTATAACATACATTCTATGATATCTATAATTTCATATTGTTTTTTTGTAACATGATCATAAAGAGAGCCATTCTGCAAAAAAAAAAAAAAAATACTGTGGGCTTCATCAAGTTTTTAATGAAACTTTCTTAATCTTTTGATAGTCATTTCTTTTTGAAGTAGTTATATTATAATTATTGTGGATTTTCTCATTTTCATTTGTTAACTGATCTATTACTGCCAGATCTTCATTTAGCTTAGGAATCTTGGTATGTTATTCAAGCTGTTGCCAAACACTTTTTTCATCAATTTCATAAAATACTATGCCTTTTACAGTAATTACAGTTTTAATTTGTAATAAATTTGCATTGTATTTGTACTATATTTTTATATGTGTGGTAATATTCCATAAATAGGGATCAGTTAACAAAGATGGTGTTAAGATACATAAAAATGGTTGTTAGCATGAAGTAGGAAAAATAATTTGAATAGAGACAAATTTTATAAGTAGCCATTTCATTAGTGAATATTTTGTGTTTTGATGAACTTAAGTTTCTTATGCATTCTAATAACACAGGAGGTTTAGAAAATAAATATTTGACTAACAGGGATTTCTTTTCATCTCACTGTTTGACATTTTTTTGATTGCATGCACATTAATGTGTCCTAATGTTTATTGGTAATTAACTTCTCATAAATTTTCTGTTTGTGTTCATTGCTTATTATATTATATTATTCCTATTTTCCTTAATTATTTGTGAGAGTTAATTATATATCAAGAATAGATGAAGCTGGGAACATTCTCCCTAAGACCGGGAACAAGACAAGGATGCCCACTCTCAACCCTCCTGTTCAACATACTGCTTGAAATCCTAGCCAGAGAAATCAGGCAAGAGAAGGAAATCAGGGTTGTCCAAATAGGAAAAAAGGAAGTCAAACTATCCCTCTTTGCAAATAATATGATTTAACACTTTGAATATGTTTAGTTGTGCTTTTTCTCTCTTTTTTTTGGTCAGTTTAGCTATGGGACCATCAATTTTGTTTATCCTTTCAAAGAACCAGCTTTTTGTTTCATTGATTTTTTTGTATTATCTTTTTGTCTTCTATGTCCCTAATTTGGGCTTTTATTTTGGTGATCTGGATTCTTCTGCTGAAGTTAGGGTTTTGGTGGTCTTGCCTTTTCCAGCTCCCTTAGGTGATTTGTTAGGCTGTTAACTTGTGATCTTTCCATTTTCTTGATTTGTGTTGAAATAGATATGAATTCCCTTCTTAGCATTGCTTTCATGGTATCAGAGATTTTGGTAAGATGTTTTTTTGTTTTCATTGTCTCCAGGTATATTTTAATTTCTGTTTTGAACTCTGTGTTGACCCAGAAATTGTTCAGTATTATACTGTTTAGTGTCCATGTCTTTGTGGGTTTTTGGGGAACTTTGTTGGTGTTGATATTTATTTTTAGTCCACTGTGGTCTGAGAAGGTGCTTGGCAGTATTTCAATCTTATGAAATTTGTTTATGCTTGATTTATAGCCACAGATGTGGTCCATATTAGAGTACCTTCAATGTGGTGATGAGAAGAATGCATATTATGTGATTGTTGGGTGGAGTGTTCTGTAGGTATCAATTAAGTCCATTTGGTCATGTGTCATGTTGTTGTTCTGGTTCTCCATGTTGATTTTTTGTCTTGATGATCTGCCAAGGGTTGTGAGTAGGGTGTTGAAGTCTCCAACTATGATAGTGTTAGAGTCAATATCTTTTTTTAGTTTACCTAGAAGCTACTCGATGAAAGTTGGTGCTCCTATGTTGGGTGCATATAGGTTTATGTTGGATATTTCTTATTGAAGGATTGAACCTTTTATCATTATGTAGTGACTTTCTGTATCTTTTTAAGTTTTTAATAGCTTAAAGGGTATTTCGTCTAATATTAAGATTGCAACTCCTGCTTTCTTTTGTGTTCCATTCACCTGAAAATTTGTTTTCCATCCTATCTTTGAGTATATGAGTGCCCTTTCTGGTGAGATGAGTCTCTTGGAGACTATTATATTGTTGCATCCTGGCATTTTATCCAATTTGCCATTCTATGTCTTTTCAGTGGTGCATTTAGTCCATTCACATTTAGGCTAATTATGGAGATGTGAGAGTTTATCCCTTTCATGAAGTTCTTATAGAGTTTGTTGTTGTTGCTGCTATTTTTTGTTTTCCCCTTTCTTCTGTGTTTAATATTTGCTTAAGTATTTCTTGCAGAGCTGGTCTGGAGATGATGTAAACTCTTAGGGATTGAATCTCTAGGAAGAATTTTAATTCTTCATCACTGATTAAACTTAGCTTAACTGGGTAGGCAATTCTTGGTTGAAATTGTTTATCCTTGAGAACTTTGAAGATTGGATTCCAGTCTCTCCTAGCCTGAAGTGTTTCTGTAGATAAGTCTGCTGTTATTCTATTTTTTATTCCCCAGTAGGTTGTCTGACCTTTTCTCTTGCTGCCCTTAGAATTTTTCTTTTATATCAACTTTGTGTAAGCAAATTGCTATATGTCTGGGGAGTTGATGTTCTCATTTATTGTCTTGCAGGAGTTTTTTGAATCTCTTGTTTTGAATGGCCACATCTCTGATGAAATGAGGGAAGTTTTCATGGATAATTTTATGGAATGTTTGTCCCAGGGTTGTCTCTGTCTATCTGCCTCAGAGATTCCAATTACTCTTAGGTTTGGCCTCTTGTTATAATCATTCATCTCTTGTAGGCTTTGTTCTGTCTTTTTAAATTTCTTTTCTATGTTTTTGACAGTTTAGTTTAGTTCTACATTTTGATCCTCAAACTCTGGGATTCTTTCTTCTGCTTGGTCAATTCTGCTTTTCATGCTTATCAGTTTGCTATTTATTTCACTCACTGTATTCTTTATTGTTGTTATCTCAGTTTTCAACTCCTTCATTCTTTCCTCTTGTCTCTCCTCATTTCTATTTATTCTCTCTATTAGTTGATATCTGGGTTCATGGTTTGAGACCAGTTATTCCAGGGGCTCTTCGTTGTTTGAGTCCTGAAGTCTGTATTCTCAGTCATTGTCCTCCACATGAGACCTGTATTCTTCCTTTGGTGTTTCTTCATTTGTGTAGGTTCTCCCCCACACACTTTTTAAATCTCTTCTTTAATTCTGTTGTTCAGTGATGGGGGATAGCTTTTAATTCTATTTTCTCAATTTCCTATTCTTCATTATGTAGATCTTCTGGCTTTTTTCAATTTTGAAGCTGGACTAGGTGTTGGGGACTGTGCTTTTTGTAGTTTTGGGATTTAATTAAGGAGGGAGCTATGATTCAGAAACTATATGCAGATTCCTGTATCTGCTGACAGATGTGTGGCCCCCCTGGAACCCACTTCTCATCACCTTATTATCTGTCCATGCAATGGGTATGTTTGCTTGCCCACTGAAAGTAAAATGAGATAAGAACAAGGAAAAGAGTGGAAGAAGAAAGGAGGAAGATGGAGAGAGAGAAGATTAAGAAGGGAAACAGACAGGCATATCAACTAATGAATGAACAGAGAAACAAACAAAGACAAAAAACACAAAACAACAAAAACATACAGAAAATCATACAAACAAACAAAAAACTCTGTTGATATACTTACCCTCAAAATTACCCACACACAAACAAAAAATCTAAAAAAACCCATTAAAATAACAGAAGCAAAGCTAGTACAAAAACATAAATGCAGAAAGAAAGAGAGAGGAAAAAACAAAAACTAAAGCAAAAAACAAAACAACAACAACACAAAACTCACGCTGCAACCAATTCCATAACTCCAGGTTCCTTTCAGCTGCTTCTACCAGTTTCCATCCTGTCCCCTCTGCTCTCAGCACAGGCTGAAAGGGTTGCTCTCAGTGTCAGATGCCCCACAGACTACTGTGGGAGGAGGCTGGATCAGATCTGGACTCATCCAACTCCTCTGCTATTGCCACTGTTGCCAAATCTTCAACTCAGATCTGACATGCTTGTGCCTGTTACAGCATGGGGGAGAGGTGTCTGTCCTCTGAGTCCAATGAGATGATAGTCTCTGGGTTCTAGTTTGGAGGCTGGACAGAGCTGGGCAGGGTACTGCATGTCTCTGCCTGGTCCCAGGACAGAGAAGATGGCACTGATTGGCATCTCCTTACCAGTGGTGAGTCTCCATTCCAGATTTCCACACCCTGCCTTCTCCATGGTTCCATGTTGGTGTGCTGCCAGATGATGGTGTGGGCTGAGTGCCAAGCTGTGAAGAGCAGCTGTTTTCTGCTGCCTCCTCTCAAAAGAGTTCCAAGAATGACAGACAATCCTGTGCACCAGGGGCTCTAATATCAGAATGGTGTTGGGTTGCAGTAACCTCTGGAGAAGAGACCCGGGTGCATAAGCACAAGTCTGCCATCAGATGGACTTTCACTCACTCACTGGTACACATTCAGTCACACAGAGAGTCTTTATGAACACTGGCTTTTGCAAAGCTTCTTACACTCCAACATTGTTTCATCACCATCTTGCCTCTCAACCAGGAGTCTGTAAAAAACTTCCTTGCACTGATAAATGATGTTGGTAAAGTCTTGGGTTACAAAATCAATGTGCCAAAGACAGTTGCATTTCTATACACCAGCAACAAGCAGACAGAGAACCAAATAAAAAGCACAATCCCATGAAAAATAGCCACAAACAAATGATACACCTTGGCATCCACCTAACCAGAGAAGTGAAAGATCTTTACAACAAGAACTACAAAACTCTCCTCAAAGAAATCAAGAATGACATAAACAAATGGAAAAACATTCCATGCTCATGGATTGGACTGTAAAGGTGTCTATCCTACCCAAGGCAATCTACAGATTCAATGCAATACCCATCAAATTACCAACATTATTTTTATCTGACCTGAAAATTACAATACATAAATTGATATGGAAACGAAAAAGAGCACAAATAGCCAAAGTAATCCTCAGCAAAAAGGACAAAGCAGGCGGTATCACATTTCCAGAATTTAATCTTTATTACAAGGCTACTGTTATCAAAAAAGCCTGGTGTTGATATAAGAAGAGGCATGTAGACCAATGAAATAAGGCGGAGATTCGAGAAGCACAAAAATAAAATGTCTCTCAATCACCTCATCTTCGACAAGTCACCAATACTAATCAATGGGGAAAGAAGACCATATTTAGCAGACGGTGCTGGGAAAATTGGCTGACCACATATAGAAGAATGAAACTGGACCCCCTACGTATCACTGTATACAAAAATCAAATCAAAATGGATCAAAGACCTAAAAGCAAAACCTCAAACTACAAGAATAATGAAGAAAACATAGGTAACACCCTTATGTACATCAAAGTAGAAAACAAATTCTCGACCAAGCATATCCCCAAAAGTGAATGTCATAAAAGCTAAGATAGACAAGTGGGACTCCATCAAACTGAAAAGCTTTCGTACAGCAAAAGTAATTATCAAGAGAGTAAAGAAACAACCCACAGAATGGGAAAAAAATTGGAAATTATGTACTAGGACAAAGGCCTAACATTCAGGTTCTACAAGGAATTCAAAGTAAATGGAAAACACACACACACACATACACACACCTTCTAAAAAAGTGGGCAAAAGGTATGAACAGACATTTCTCAGAAGACGACATAGAAGCAGCAGACACATGAAAAGAAAATTCAGCTCCACCAATCATCAGAAACATGCAAATCAAAACTACAATGAGATACCATCTAACTCCAGTAAGAATTGCTATCATTAATAATTCAAAAAACAACAGATGCTGGAATGGGTGCAGAGAAAAAGGAATGCTTCTGCACTGTTGGTGGGAGTGCAAGTCAATTTAGCCTCTATGGAAAGCAGTGTGGTGATTCTTAAAATAACTGAAAATTTACCTTCCATATGATCCAGCAATCTCTCTTTTGGGAATATACCTAGAGGAACATAAATTGTTCTACAAAATAGACACCTGCACACACATGTTTATTGTTGCACTATTCACATAAGCAAAAACAAGGAACCAACCCTACTGCCCAACAAAAGTGGACTGGATAAAAAAAATGTGATGCATATACATGATGGAGTATTACACAGTCATAAAGAAGAACAAAATCATAGACTTCATAGCAAATTGGATGGAGCTGTAGACCATCATACTAAGCGAACTATCACAGAAACAAAGATCTGAATACCTCGTTTTCACTCATAAGTGGGCCTTGAACATTAGTCACATTAGCAAAGGGAGGGATTGGCTATCACTGGCACTGCTTGGGGAGGGAGGGAGGGACAAAAAGAGGAGGGTGAGGAGCACATTAAAAGAAAAAGAGTACTTGTTCATTACCAGGAGGAGTGAGGGTAAGTCAGAAAGCCAAACTTCACCTGCATGCACCCTACTAATGCAGTTAATCCTTACTCGTAGCCCACATTCCTATAATAAAATAAAAATTTTTAAAAGAATATATACTCACTGTCTTCTAGGTTTATACTATAATCCCTAGTTTGTCTTTTTAATCTGTTCATTGTTTTTATAGACAGGTATTCATATGAAAGGACTCCCCTCAAAATGGAATTATCCTTTGGAGGGTGGGCCCTTGTAGTACACTTGAAATTTGTTCCTCCTTATCAAATGTTCAACCAAAGTTTTTATCTGGAAGTTTTGAGAAGGTTGCATCACGATTGGCAGAAGAAACGTTCTGAGTTGTGGCAAACAGGTGACTGGTTCTTCCACCATGACAACACACCTGCCCATATTGCACTGACTTTTCAGCAGTTTTCAAACAAAAACTTCATGACCCCTATGCCTTATACTCCCTATTCACTCGATCTTACCCTGAGCAATTTTTTGTCACTGTTGTTGTTTATTTGTTTCTCTGGATGAAAAAAGTTCTCAAAGGGAAACATTTTGACAATGTGGAAGAGGTGAAACAAAAAGTAGGAGAAGCACTATAAGGCATCAAAATTGATGAGTTCAAAATCTTTTGAGCAGTGGAAAAAGCATCTTGATAGGTGTATTTCATCAAGCAGAGAGTACGTTGAAGGTGACTGAAGTTTAAACATGTAAGAATAAATACACATTTTTAAAATAAATAAATTCCATTTTTGGCTCCACCCTCATAAATACATATTATTTTATACATAAATTATGTTTTTTGCATCCTCCTCATGTTATAAATATAATTTTATTTTTATTTCAATATCTTTAGGAGGTACACATAGTTTTTGGTTACATGGTTGCTTTGTAGAGTGATGAAGACGTCTGAGCTTTAACTGTATCTACAAATCCCACCTGTGCACACTGTACCTAATATGTTATTTTTCATCCCTCCACCCCTTCTGTCCTCTCCCTTATGAGTTTCCAAAGTTTATTATACCAATCTTTACTGTCTCAATATATGATATGATCTTATAACAACAATATAATCTTATAACTAGAGAATCCTAAAGATTCCTCCAAAAGACTCCTGGACTTGGTAAACAAATCAGGTAAAGTTTCAGTTTATAAAATCAACACACACAAATCAGTAGCACTGCTACACACCAACAGTGGCCAAGATGAGAATCAAATCAAAAACTCATTTCCATGTACAATAGCAGCCAAAAAGCTAACATATGTAGGGATATAGTTGATGAAGGAGGTGAAAGATCACTACAAGGAGTTCTACAAAACAATGATGAAGTTCTAGAGGAAACAAGCAAATGGGGAAACATTCCATGTTCATAGATTGGAAGAATCAACAGTGTTAAAATGACCGTATTACCTGAAGTAACCTACAAATTCAACACAATCTCTATTAAACTACTGACATCATTTCTCACTGAACTAGAAAAAACAATCCTAAAATTCATATGGAACTAAAAAAAAGCCAGAATAGCCAAACCAATCCTAAGCAAAATGAGCAAAGGTGAAGGCATCAAATTACTTGACTTCAACTTACACTACAAGGCTGTAGTAACCAAAATAACACGGTATTGCTACACGAACAGACATGTAAATAAATGAAGTAGAGTAAAGAATCAAGAAATAAACCCAAATACCTACAACCAAATGATCTCTGACAAAACAGACAAAAACATACCCTGGAGAAAGGACACCCTATTCAACAAATGGTGCTAGGAAAATTGGATAACTTTATATTTATATATTTTTATTTTAAAAATGTGGAATGCAATTCAGGGTTAGGTGCATGAGTGATAATCATACAGGTGAAGTGTGGGCTTCCCATTGGTCCTCACTTTGCCTGGTTTGGGATCAGGTATCCTTATGTGCCTCCTTCCCTCCGGCAGTGATCTGCTACTGCCAATCTCTTTCGTGTAGTATTATGATAAATGTCCAGGGTCTACTTATGAGTGAGAACATGTAATGCTCAGCTATTTCTTTTTAATATCTGATAGGAAAATTTTTCTCTTCTTTTTATGTATTTATGTATTTATTTATTTATTTATTTATTTTTAAAATGAGAAAGCAGGATTTATGGAGAGGAAAGAAAAGCTCCCACAGTGGAAGGGGACTTGAAAGGGTTGCCCTTTTCTTTTTAAAATGTAGACTTTTCTTTCTTATTTATTTTTTCTATTTTTTAAATTTATTTTTTTTTTATGGATGTATATAATAGTAATAGAAATGTTTGGGGTATATATAACATTTTGATACAAGCATACAATGTAATGATAAAATCTGTATAATTGGGTTTTTCTTCATCTCAAACATTTATCATTTCTTTACACTTCTACTCTTGTAGCAACTTTGAAGTATTAAAAAATTATTAACTACAGTTACCCTATTATATTTCTAAATACTAGATCTTATTTCTTGTAACTGTATTTTTGTACTCATTAACCAACCCTTCTTTATCCGCTGCTCCCTACTATTCTTCTCAGTATCTAGTAGCCACCATTCTATTCACTCCTTCCACAAGATCAGTTTTGCTAGTTCCTACCTATGAGTGAGAACATGTAACATTTGTCTTTTTTTTCCTAATTTCACTTAACAAAAGTACAGATAAACTTCATAATCACTTTGTTATTTCTTAACAAATACTGTCTTTGAAATTGCATTAAATTTGCAGGTTAATTTTGGAATTATTTAGAACTAAATCTATAGTATTTTCTTTTTTTTATGCCTTCCAGTGAAGTTTTGTAATGCATTCTTCTAGATTTTATACATTTATCATTTAGTTTTCTTCCTAAGTCATTTATATTCTCTATTTCCATGGCAAATAACATCTTTTTCCTACTGTATTTTACATGGTTCTTGATAAGATGTAGAAAACATATTAAAAATTTTGAATTGATTATATAGCTCACCTTCATATGAAACTCATTAATTACAGGAGTTTTTCATTTTTTTTCTGTTTCCTAGGAGTGCAATCACGTCATCAACAAAAAACAATGATTTTTGTCTTTTTCAAATGCTGTGATTTCTTTTCCTCTTTATAGTTTATTCTGCATTGTGTAGAGTACATTGGATACTGTTAAATAGAAATAATACACAAATATATTTTATCATTAAAAAGTTAAATAATACCAAAGCCTATAGAACAAAAAGTGAAATTCTTATCAATATAACCCATTTTTCTTTCCCCAAATAAAACTATTAACAGTTTTGTATGTTTTCTTTGAGACTTTTACCTGTGCACGTTTTAAAAACATAATTTAGATAATTCTAAATATATAATACTATATTCCTAGATTACTAAGAATTTTTAAAAATCTAAAATGGGTTTTTAATTTTTCAAATGGCCTTTTGGACTCTTGATATTCTGTCTGCACAGTTCTTGTTAGTATTTTTATTTGTACTGGTATGATGATGTGGTTTTTCTGCTTTAAGTCACATTAAATAGTGTCTTCTAGCAACATATTTCTTAATAGTGCATTTTTCTTATATTCAACCCTGATTTATGAATGTGTTATTTTAATGTACTGCTGTTTTTTAATTCCTTAACATTTTATCTAGACTTTTTGCATAGTTTGAATCGCTATTTTTCTTTACTATATTTTCTTTCTTAGATTTTTGAAACTATCTTGGTTTTGAAAAATTAATTATGCAAATTCTCTTCCTTTTAATGCTCTCAAATAGTGTATATTAATATGGATATTATCTTTTTCCTTGAAATTCTGAAAGAATTCACTGGAAAAAAAATATTGGCCCTAGAGCCTTTGTTTATGGTAGCTCTTTATTAACTGTTTTCAACTTATTCCATGCCTATTGATTTATTAAATAGGGTTGCAAAATAAGCTATTGCATTATTATTGCATGTATTACTTACACTAAAAACTTTACTAGATGTTGGTATGAAATTTAAGTCTAACTAAATGTCCTGTATTTTGTAATTGCTAACGCTAACCACCTTACTATTTAGATTCTCTAACTTGAATAAATTTAAGTATTTATCAGTTAGAAAATTATTCAACAATTAAGATGCATAAAGCACAACTGACAGTGTCTTAAACAAAAAGGAGTTGATTTTTCTCTCAGAACACTAAATTTAGAGGTAGTCAGATCCTGGTATTGGCTTGACAGTTCAAAAATATTATAGTTAATGTTTCTGTAACTCTCTTAACCTTTTTCTTCATGGTAGCAACATAAAGGCTACAGCATCAAGCATCAGATCCGTCTTCAAGAAAGGACAATGTTGGGAAAGAGATTATAATTTCCCTACATGTCTTTTTTTTTGGTTGTTGTTTGTTTGTTTTTAAATCAGGCTGACGAAAACTCACCCAAGAGTTCTAGCAGACTTCTTTTATTGGCCAGAGCTGATTCCATGACTATTCCTAGCTGGAAAAAAAATGTGGAAGTTATTATTTAGCTTTTTAGTTTCTAGATTAGAGGTATGAGAAGAGAAGGAGAACTGAAAATGGGTGTTATGTTACCCATCTAGTTGTATCTTCTACACATAGATTCTATTTTCTTTCTCAAATAATCTATTTTATTCAGATTTTCACATTTATCAGCTTAGTATACAGCAAGTAGCTTTACACCAGCTAATATACACCATGCCAATGGAAGTGCAAGTTAATAAAGCCTTTTTAGAAGATTGGTTGGCAGAATGAATACATGCCCGGTGACCCAGTAATTCCACTTTTAGTAAACACACAACAGAAATGCATGTATATTGTCACCAAAGACATGCACAGGGATATTCATAACATCTTTATTCTTATTTTTCTCAAACTGTAAACTATCTATATTAATGAAAATAAAATGAACAGATTAGGCATGTTCACACAATGGAATTTTGTGAACATGCCTAATCTGTTCATTTTATTTTCATTAATATAGATAGTTTACAGTTCATTAATATAGTTTACATTTCATTAATATAGCCTCCTGAACAGGTAACGACTTCACACAAAAATATGATTGAATCTCACAAGCATAAAGTTGAGTGAAAGAATTCGGACACCAAAGTAGACGTACTTTATGATTCTGTTTAGATAAAATTCAAAAGGAAATAAAACTAACCCATGCTGTGAAAAGTAAGGGTTGGAGTTATCCTCTCCAGGGGGATGGATAATGACCAAAAGGGAGCATGGGAAGGACTTCTGAAATGCATGTGATGTTGTTTATCGCTTATAACTGTGCTAAATTTGGAAAACTTTGCCAAATTTAACTTAACATGTGTATATTTCTATATGTATGTTCTACTTGAATCAAAGTAAACAAAAACTAAGTGGGCAAAACAAACGTGGATAATCGATTATGTTCCCTTGCTGAATCGACCACTTCCTAGTTAAATAATGACCTTTTTGTGGTTTTTTTTAAACAGTCTTTGATTTTTGTTTTAATTTTGTTCTAATCAGAATCTCACTCTGTAGCTCAGGCTGAAGTGCAGTGGCATGCTACGGCAGCCTCTTCCTGCTGGACTCAGGCAATCTGTCCCCCTCAGCCTTTCAAGTAGCTGGGATTGCAGTCATGTGCCACCACACCTGGGTGGATTTTTATTTGTTGTAGAGATGTGGTCTTGCCATGTTTCCTAGGCTGATCTCTAACTCCTGGGTTCAGGCAATCCTCTCACTTCTGCCTCTCAAAGTACTGGGATTACAGGCATGAGCCATTGCAACTAGCGTCTTCAAATTGTGTTACATTTTATCTGATATTAGTATAGCTACTCCTACTCTTTTTTTGTTTTCAGTTGCATGAAATACCCTTTCCCACGCTTTCACTTTCAGTCTATGTGCATTTTCATAGATGAAGTGCATTTTTGTAGGCAGCATATAATTGAGTCTCATTTCTTTATCCATTCAGTCATTTTATGCCTTTTAATTGGACAATTGAGTCCATTTACATTTAATATTATTATTGGTAGGTAAAGACCACTACCATATTTTTTCGTGTGCCACTCTGATTTGGTGTCTCTTTTGGCCAGGTTACAGAGAAGAGTTTCCATGGCAGGGGATGCTAGGCCCAACGTTTGTGTCTGGCTGCCTTCAGGGATGTGTCTCCTTTAAGGTACTTCTGATGTTTTCCATTGTGTGAAGCAGGGACAAATATTTTGTCAGAAAACCCAAGATAATAGGGAAGTTCATTGCCCATTTGATCTCACTTTTGCCAGTGTAGTTGGAGGGAAATTTTCTGTGTACTTGTTGCCAGGCAGACAAGGGAGGGTTGTCATGGATATAGAAGTATGATTTTCTTACTTTCTACTTAGTTTTCTCACCTCTCTGTGGCCCTGGGAAAAATCTTATCCTCATTTGAGTTCTCGGCTATTACTGGTGATAATCTTGACACCATATATTTGTTTTTTGGTTTGTGTGGAAGGAGAAAGTGAAGCCAGCTTGCTTCTATGCCACCATTTGTAACCATCCTCTAACATTTTCTCACTGAGATTCTGAAAGATTCCATTGATTCCTTAGATATTTCTTCTTCCATTTTCATGACATACTCCATGTGTACACAATTGTTGAGAGCGAAACAGCTACTTCAGAATTATCTGGAGCAGTTGTCTAGTGCATCTTTTTTATGGTATTAACAAAGTAGTTATAATTGCTGTAATCATCAATATGAGGTAACTATAGTTATACTTATTTTAGAACTGTCCTTGCCTCTCAGCTAGCCTTTTCCCATGTCACCAATTTTTCTCCGTGCTTTACTGGATGATTGAAGACTGTGTTTTAGTTTAAGAAATATTTTGTAAATCTGCGGTAATTTTAATTACTTGTGCACACACATATATTTTATGTCCTCCAGCTCTCTTCTATTGCTTTAGAAAATCAGTGTTAATTGACACAGCATGAAGTCTAGAACAGGTGTGCATTCATGAAGGATTTAGCTGTATTAGTTTGTTTTTCTCTTAGCTATTGTTTTTAGACTGGCTTTTCTTTTCCATTTGTAAGGGAAAAGCTCATTCTTTATATTTTAAAATAAAATAAAAATGGAGCATGAAGATGAAAATGAAATATACCAAGAGGTATTTTATTCTGAACTTAAGAAATGGTGATAGAGGTGATCTAAAATTTCTAATTACCTCAGGCAGCACAGACTTAAATAGTTGCCTAACTTGTACCTTAAAACCTACTCCCATATGTTTTATTTGTCCTGGAACTAATCCTTATCTATTTAAGACTGCGGTAATATAGAATATTTCCCATAGTTAGAGAGTAGCACTCTGTGTATTTTCATTGACAAAATGAAATATCTACACTTGACATAATGAAATGATTTATCTTTATTATCTTTCTAAGATACTGCATAAGAAATAACATTTTAAAAACTTTGCATTATGAACATGCTCTAACTTTACTCACATACTTGATTGATAAATTGTCTAGATATAGCATTTTAGATTGAAAATTACTTTATCTCATAGTTTTGAAGACATGACTCGCTGTCTTTAAGCTTCTAGTTTTGTTTTTGAGAAGTTCTGTGCTATTCTGTTTTTTTTTAAAACCTGATTTCTGTCAAGTGTGTGTGACAGAGAGATAGAAAGAAACAGGAAGGAGAGAGAAATAATATAAATGTGTAAACTTTTATCCTGTTCTTTTAATCCATGATATTCTAAAATTTCTGAATGATGTATATACATTGACATATTTTGTTTTTCTTTTTTAAATTCATTACACTGAACACTTTATGGATCCTTTGGCTGCTTTAGTTGTACACATATTCTTGCATTATTTCTTTGATAATTTTTGTTCTACTTTGTAACAAACTATTCCAACATTTAATGGCTTAAAACTGTTATTATTTCTCAAGATTCTGTGGGTTGACAAGGATCAGCTAAATGGTTTTCATTGGAGTCCCTCATGTGGTTACAGTTAAATGATGACAGAAGTTAAGACTAGAACCATCTAAAACTCTACTGGCTGACCATCCAAGATGGCTTTTTTATCTACATTTCTGGCACCTGACCTGGGATAGTTGGTACAGCTGAAGGGGCAGCCAGGCATCCCTCTTTATATGTGAGCTTTCTCATAGCATGATTATTTCAGGGTAGTCACACTTCTTGCACAGAGACTGACTTTCTCTAGAGCACACATGGGTGTTCCAAGAAATAAGAAGCAAAAGTCACTATCTTTTAATCAGTGTTTCTCAACTAGGAGCTATTTTGCCCCCGAGGTTACTTGGCAATTTCTGGAGATATTTTTTAGTTGTCACAAATGGAGAGAAGAAGCAACTGGCATCTGATTAGTAGAGGCCAAGAATGCGCCTAGACATCCTACAATGTATAGCAACAGTCCCCAACCTTTTTGGTATCAGGGACCAGTTTCATGGAAGACAACTTTTCCACAGATGGAAGAGGATCACCAGGCATTATATTCTCATAAGGAGTGCCACAACTTAGATCCTCCACATGCACAGTTCACAACACAGTTTGTGTTTCTAAGAGAACTGAATGCCTCCACTGATCTTACAGAACATGGAACTTGCCCACTGGTTGCTTACCTCCTGCTGCGTGGTCTGGTTCCTAACCGGTCACTGACTGGTACTGGTTCATGGCCCAGGGATTGGGAATCCTTAATGTACAGGACAGTCTAATATAGCAAAGAATTATTCAACCCCAAACTTTCAATAGTGCCAAGTCTGAGAAATTCTGTCTTGAAGCCTAGGCTCAAAAATGGTGCAGCATCACTTTTGCGACATTCTATTAGTCAAAGCAGCCATGCGTTAAAATTTCATTTCTAAAGAGTTTGACCTGATGGATTCACAGCTGAATTCTACCAGGTGTTCAAGGAAAAGTTGTGGTACTAAAACTATTAAAATTACTCCAAACAACTGAGAAGAAAGGACCCCTCCCTAACTCAGTCTGTGAAACCAACATCATCTCGATCCCCAAAAAATGACTAAGAGAGAACAAAGAAAGATGACTACAGGCTGATAACCCTGATAAACATTGATGCAAAAATCCTCAACAAACTACTAGCAAACCACATCCAGCACATCAAAAAAGTTACTCATTATGATGAGGTGAGCTTGCAAGGTTGGACCAATGTATGCAAATCAATAAATTTACTCCACCAATGTATGCAAATCAATAAATGTACTCCACCACATAAGCAGAAGTGAAAACAAGGACCACATGGTTATCTCAATAGACACAGACAAAGCATTTAATGAAATTCAACAACCCTTCATGATAAAAGCCTTCAACCGCCTATGCATTCAAAAAATTCCTCAAAATAATAAATCATCTATGACAAACCCACCTGCAGCAAACATCTTACTTAATGAGCAGAAGTTGGAAGGATTCTTCCTAAGACCTGGAACAAGGCAAGGATGTTCACTCTCATCACTCTTATTCAACATGGTACTGGAAGTCCTAGCTGGAGCAACCAGGCAAGAGAAAGAAGCAAAATATACCCAAATGGGAAATGAAGAAGTTATCTCTCTTTACAGATATATGATTCTATATCAAGAAAATCCTAACAATTCCACAAAAAGACTCCTAGCACTCATAAGTTATTTCAGTATAGTCTCAAGTCACAAAATCATGCTCAAAAAACAGTTGCAGTTCTATACACCAATACAATTTAAGCTAAGAATCAAATCAAGAACACAATCCCATTTTCAAAAACCACAGAAAACTTAGAATACATCTAATCAAGGAGGTGAAAGACCTCTTTGATGAGAACTACAAAACTGCTGAAAGAAATCAAAGATGACACAAACATCAAGAATAATATTGGTCATTTTGTTCTGCTCACGAAATAACCAGATTCCTACAAAATGTCCCCTGGTGCTATTAGTTTATACACTCCGTTGAATCAATTTTTATAGTGTCTTATTCTTAAATATGAATATTATGCGTCTTAAACCAGGCACTTGAGGAAAGCTCTAAAATGAAAAGCAAAGACCAAACAAGCCCAAATGGAGGTGGGCAAGGACCTTGAAGTAAATACAATAATCCAGGGAATAAAACACTTAAAGCAAACAAAACAAACAACAGCAGCAAACTGTTGTAAAATTGATATTAGAAGATCAAGAAGAGAAAATGTTACATCAGGGAACAAGAAAATAATAATATGAAGAAAGGAAAAACATAGCATAAGGAAAGAGCTCATAAAAAACCAGAAATACAAAACTTGATAAATAGGGTAGATGAAATGTTAAAGACATATTCTAGAAAGAAGAAAAAGACAGAGATAAGCACAATAGGAGAGAAAATATTTTTTAAAATAGGAACTAATTCTACAAGGTTCAACATTCATCTAATAGGAGTTGTGAAAACATGGGACAAAGCAAACAGATAATTGTGGGAGCTAATACCCAAAGATGGCTCTCCAATGAACCATGTCTCCCATATTTATGTCCTTGTCTATTTATCCCTACTTGAATTTAGACTTTTTAAATTTGCTTTAAGGACCAGTAAAATATGGTGGAAGAGATATGTGGTTTTCTGTGGTAGGTCACTAGAAGCCTTGCAACTTGTACCTGGGTCTCTGGAACACATACTCTGGAGGAAGCCAACCACAATAAAAGAAATTATACTATCCTGAGATCATCGTGCTGTAAAGAAGCCCAAGCTAGTTATACGGAAACCCATTCTAGTTGGGGTGCTAGATATGTGACTAAAGAAACCTTCTTAAATATATGCCTACTCTAGCCCTAGACACCATGTTCCTGAAACTCAACTGAGAACTTCCCAACTGAGACCAGTTAACCCTTATGTCTAGGTGAGTGAATTAGATGGCGCATTACATGAAAATTGGCATTGCTAACCACCCACAAGTACTACCTCTTACGTTTTTAGCTATCTTACTATTTTTCTTTAGCATTAAAAAGTTGTAATTATAAAATTATTTATATGTTAAAATATGTTGGTTTCTTCTGCTGGACCATAAACTCTATAGAGGGAAGAAAAATCACTGTTTTCTTCACTAGTATAAACTCAGTACCTAACTGATACATAGTAGATACTCAGTAATGATTTATTGACTGAATAAATTAAATAATCTAAGTTGTAACATGGTGAGTAACTCTACATTTCTCATTGCATTTCTATGAGAATAAAATAATATTTTTACAAAACAAAACAGAAAATTTAAAAATTTTTTTGTTTAAAGTTGTGGGGAACATGTCAGGATTGGGTAAATAAGTGGTTTAGGTACAGGTGAAGTTTTGGACCTCCCATTGGACCTCACTTCACCTGGATTAGGATCAGGCACCCTTACTGATGTTATGTGTCCCCCAACACCCCTGGCAGTATCCCGCTACTGCCAATTCCATTTTTGTAGTATTATAATAGGTGTTCAGAGTCTACTTTTGAGTGAGAACATGTGGTACTCAGTTAATTGTTTCTGTGGTAGATCACTGAGTATGATAATATTCTATTGGGAAGAGTGATTTGTGAATTTAGGCATTTGGCAGCATAAATTTGTTCAAATTCTGTAAATAATGGATTTGCCACTAAATACACTGATAGGCCTTTGTGCTTTAATTTCTTCATCTACAAAATGAAAATAATAATAGTACCCACATCACAGAATTGTTACATGTAAATATGTTTATACATATATGCATACATACATAAACTGCTTAGAACAGTGGCTGGCACATAGTAAATACTTTATGTGGTAAATATTTGAAAACTTTATTAAACAATTTGATCAGAATTCCTGATCTATATGAGAAAATAGCCTTTTATACCAAGGATACTAAAATATTTCAAAATCATCCATCTTACTCTATAATTTATTTTTTCTCTCTCCTGTAGAAAACACACACACAGTCACACAAATGTACATCCACTTCCCCATTATTTGACCTAGAACTCAATTTCTACAAATTTTGGTGTTGATGTATGTTATTGAGTAAATTCCATAAAACCTGGGATGCATAAACCAGTTACTAAGAGATTAAATGCACATTTAAAAAAAATACTTATTTTAATTATCATGGATAAAAAGGCATATGCTGTCAAGTAACAGAGTAAATCATAGTTTGAGTTCTTAAGGACTATTTAATTTGTAATATTTATCTCTTTTAAAGTGAGAAAAATCATTTTGATTTATACTATCATGTGATACTTGGTATATAAACATGTGAAGATGATAATACTCATGAAAAACAGCATTTTTCAAAATAGAGATTTTAAAAAATCTTAGTAAACAATGAGAATGAACAACTCTAGTTACAGAGGTAATATGTGAGAGAAAATGATTATTAATTCATATAAAAACAGACTTTTGCCTACTTAATATTTTTCATTTTAAGGAGACCAACACAATCTGAAAGATTATTGTATTTATAAGAGACAAAATAATTATTATTAATGATAAGTAACAGTCTTAAATATATGTGTATAACAATCAAAAATTGATCACATCTAGTGTATAAATATCACAGTAAAAAACCTCTATATTCTAAAAAACCTCACACCAGTCATTTACCTACTGCTTGGTTTAGATTTAATTTAATTCAATTTTAGCACAGGAGGCTCTAAAAGATATCTGATTCAGTGGACCTTTTCTCTGCTCCTTATTTTGCAAACAACTTGTTCTAACAGTTCTGTTTTTTAATTTCGGAAAATTGCTGCAATAGTATTTTTTTTTTGATAAAATTTTGGGACCAAAACATTATTGTTTAAGGATGCTCAAAATCCTATTCTTAAAAATTATGTCAAAATGTATCTGTGTGATCTCAGTAGATCACTAATAACACTTACTATATTATGGTTTGTGAGATCTGACTCCAGGTCTGACATGCACTCGATCTATATCTCCTTTTGTTCATACCATCCTAGACATGAGTTTGTACAAGGATTACCAATGATAAACATAGAACTTGTTAATATTATTGGGGAAAGCATTAAGGACAGCTCTGGTTTTATCTAGAATATATGCCTCTGAATAATTTTGTTTAATGGTTTTTTGTTTTTCAAGGTACAGCAATAAACTGAATCATACTTTCCATTCTAATTTACAGTATGAATTCAAAGGTTATTTCCATTAGAAACAATCTATTTTGAGACACATCTCCTTCCCAATCAAAATTTTGCTTATTAAGAGAATAAGTTCTTTAAAGTCACAGCAGAAAATTTTAGATTAAAAACTTCGCACTATATACTCAGAAAAATCAATTATTGTGCTGAATCAACATTATATATTACCAAAAACATGTGCTGCCAGATATAGCTAAACAAAACTGCCTTACATTACTAAAGAAACTCCAGATGTTCTAGAATGACTTTTCTCTGTAGAGGTCCCTGTAGTTTGTGTGTGTGTGTGTGTGTGTGTGTGTGTGTGTGTGTGTGTGCGCGCGCGCGCGTGCGCGCTATTGTCTATTTCTCTGCATCTTTACTAAAGATTGTTCTGCTATTGTAGATTTATAATGTATATTTGCTTTCACTTACAGTGATGGTGTACTGTCTCTAAACCTTCTATTCTACTCCTTCCTGCTCATTTTGCAGTTTTTGAGGCTTTTAAAATTTTGTGAAGCAAAATTTTGAAGGGAAATGGAAAGCAGAATTCAATTAAACAGCAAGAAACAAAATAAGACAACTGGAGAATAAAGCTTACTTTAGTAATATGGTGTGAAGAAATGTTCCTCTTGTAATATACCATAGTGTTCTTGTTATATTAACGCTTTATTATGTAGTTAAAATTATGTTGTATGAAGAAGCTATCTACCTTAAAGAGAAGGCAGGGTTTAACATAAAAAGTTGAGATAATTCATTATCACAGTTCTGCAAGTCATCTGGAATGTGTTTCTGAAAAGGAAATCAAGATTATAGGTTTTATTTTAAGCATTGAGGGTGAAGAGGATCATGGTGCTTAACAGACTAGTTTCTGTGTGGATATCATAAGAGTGTGTTCTCTGTGGTTGCACAGTATAACTAGGAAGTAGAGAATCTAAGCAAGGTGCCTAGAAGTTTAACTAGCTCTATTGGGTTGGTTATTACTACCGTAGCATTGTAGTAAGTTTTGAGACAGGATATGAAATGGAATAGAACCTGCCAGTCCTGCAAAAGGCCTATTCTTGGGAAGCTGGATATCTCGCATTTTGTGTACTTCTGTTTTTATTCTTATTACTCGTGAAATCTTTTTAATGCCACAGTAATTAACAAATAAATACATATATATCAAAATTTAAAAGGAAAAAGTAAAACTATCTCTATTCTCAGATGACATAATTTTATAAATAGAAAACCCTGAAATTGTCACAAAGTGCCTATTACAGCTAATAAATGAATTCAGCAAAACTCTAGGATACAGGGTTAATATACAAAGATCAGTTGTATTTCCATACCCTAGCAATGAATGATCCAAAAGGGAAATCAAGAATAGAATTCCATTTATGTTGTCAAAAAGAATAAAATACTTAAGAATACATTTAACTAAGAAAGTGGTGGAAGACTTGTACACTGAAAATTTTTTTTTTAAAAGTATTGTGAAAAAGAATTAAAGAGGACCTAAATAAATGGAAAGACATCTTGTTTTCAAGGATTGGAAGATTTAATACTGTTTATGCAGCAGTATTCCCCGAGATGATCTGCATATTCATTGCAATCCCTTTCAAAACTCCACTGTCCCCCCAACCTTTTTTTTTCTTTTGCAGAAATGAATACGCTTATCCTAAAATTCATGGGAATTGCAAAGGACTTTGAGTCACCAAGAACAATGTTTAGGGAGTGACACTTGCTGTTGTCAAAACTTTCTACAGTGCTACAGTAATCAAGTGTGGTACTATATACACAATGGAATATTATACAGTCATAAAGAAGTACAGACATATATACTTCGCAGCAACTTGGATGAATTTAGAGCCTATCCTACTCAATGATATATCACAGACACAAAGAACAGAGTGCCATGTGTTATCACTCATAAGCGGACCTTGAACAATTATAATAATACTATAAGAAAGGAATTGGCAGGAGTGGAAAACTGTCGGGGGGGTGGGATTGGCAGTTAAGGGAAACTGCCAGAGAGGGAGGGGCACACCTCATCAACAAGGGTACCTGCGTAATGAGCATTTGTATATATAAACCTGAATTGTACCCCACATCTTTAAAATAAAGGAAAAAAGCGTGGCACAGACAAAAAGATAAACATAGATCAATGGTATAGAGTTCAGGGTCTAGAAGGAAACATACATCTGTGGTTCATTAATTAGGACATGAGTGCTGAGACCATTCAATGAGGAAAGAATCGTCTTTTTAACAAATAGTGCTTGGACAAATGAATAGCCAGATGTAATTGAATGAAGCTTGACCCTTACTTCACATCAGACACAAAACTTAACACAAAATTTACTAAAGACTTAAATGTACAAGATAAAAATATAAAACTCTTTGAAGAAAACAGAAGTTTACATCATAGTCACTTAGGGTTTGGCAAGATTCTTAAATATGTCAACAAAAACATAAGCTACAAAAGAAAAAAATAAATTAATCTTCACCAAAATTAAAAACTTTTGTAAAACAAAGGACACTACCAAGAAAACGAAAAGGAAACCGTTGAATGGGAGAAAATGTTTGCAAATCATATATATTGTAAGGGACTTGTATCTAAAATATGTACACATTTTATGATTCAGTGCTGTGAAGACAACACAGTTAAAGAATGGGTAAAATATTTGAATGGACATTTCTCCAAAGAAGGTATACGAATGGCCAACAAGCACATAAGAAAATGTTCAACATCATTAAATAAATGCAAATAAATATCACATTATTTTTATCAACCCCAAATCATCCTACTAGGATGGCTATAATTAAAAAAAAAAACTAGAAAGTGTGGGCAAGGATGCTGAGAAATTAGAGCCCTCATACATTGCTATTGGGAATACACAATGCTGAAGCCACTTTGAAAAACAGTCTGAAAGTTCCTCAAAATGTTAAGCATAGACTTCCTATAAGATACAGTGATTTCACTCCTACATCTATGTTCAGGTGAAATGTCAGCATTTATCCACGCAAAAACTTGTACATTAATGTTGATAGCAATGTTATTCATAATTGCAAAAGCATGGAGTCCAATCAATAAACAACATGTGGTATATTAATGTAGTGAAAGATTATTTGGCCATAAAATAAATAAAGTACAGTAAGTCTTCACTTAACGTTGTTGATAGGTTCTTGGAAACTGCAGTTTTAAGTGGAATAATGCTTAAGAAAACCAATTTTACCATAGACAAATTGAAATAAACAAGAGTTAAGTTTCTATGGCATATTTTGTCACCAGAGGTCACAAAAACATCACCAAACTTCTAAATAAACTTATAAAGACCAAAACACTTCTAATATAAACATTGAAATAAATGTGAGCTATGCATATATTAAATTAATGAAAACAAGATAGTTATTTAAATGCGTATTCCAGTTCAGAGTTATGGGTGGTTAGAGCATATTCCAACAGCTCAGGGCACAATTGGATATCCAAGTTTAGACAGGACTTCTTTCCGTCACAGGTCACATTCACACACACATTCCCACACCCACCTGTACTGGGACCATTTACGTATGCCAATTCATCTAACCTACACATTTACTTTGAAGTGTGGAAGAAACTGGAGTACTAGGAGAAAAATCTATGGGAAGAACTTGCAAATTCCACACAGTGGCTCCAACTGGGAATAAAATTTTTTTTCTGATGAACGTTATAGCAAAACGTTGAAAGAAATGTTATTTAAGGACTCGCTGCATTGATATAGGTTACAACGTGTACGAACTTGAAAACATCAAGCTAAGTTAAAAAAACCAGACACAAAAGGCCACACCCATATTATGTGATTTTTACCTATATGAAATGTTTAGAATAGGCAAATCATAGAGACAGAAAGCAGATTAGTGGTTTCCGGGGGATGGAATGTTGGGTATGAGTGTGTGCGGCAGGGGCGATAGGAAAAGATTGCTAATTGGTACCTAGGTTTTTATTTAGGTGATGAAAATGCTCAGGAAGTAGACAGTGGTCACAACACTGTGAATATATTGACAATAGCCGAACTGTACACTTTGAAATAATTAGCGTGGCAAATTTTATGCTAATTTTATTTTAGTGAAATTGGTATGGTGACTCATGCTGTAATACCGGCACTTTGAGAGGCTCAGGCAAGAGGATTGCTTGAGCCTAGGAGTTCGAGATCAGCCTAGGCAACATAGCAAAACCTTGTCTCTACAAAAAAATAAAAATATTAAAAAAATAGCCAGGCGTAGTGGCACGCGCCTGTAGTCTCAGCTACTCAGGAGACCGAGGAAGGATTGTCTGAGCCCAGGAGGTTGAGACTGAGTGAACAGTGACCGTGTCACTGCACTCTAGTCTGGGCAACAGAGTGAGACCCCAACTAAATAATGTTTCAGTGAATAAAAAGTAAATATTTTTATGAATGACACCGTATAAAAAAATAAACATTATAATGTTTCACCAGCTACATTTTTGAAGATAAAACGAACCACAGTCATCTTTGAAGAGCCTTTTTATTAAGATGAATCCCGTAAAATTTTGTGCATGCACATATAATCAAAACTGCCCTTCTGAAATAAACATTTGTTTTTCTTTTAAAAATGAGAATACTATTTAATTTTTTTTCCCCAAGCTTACAGTAAAGTTACATTTGGGAAAGACAAGTCTAACTCTTAGCATTACATGAAAATTGTTCACTTCTTTATAAAAGTAACCTAGAGAACCACAAGAATGTTGGATGAAATTCTTTCTTTTGGGAGTCCACATTTTGGGAAATTATTACATATATAGGAGTAAAACTAAAATTCAAAGATTTAACACATAACTTACACAAAATGGAATTCACCAACAAAGTTGAAAGCATATTTTTCTATACATTTCACTGCCATAATCACCAACTCTATAGATATAAGTTTCATGTTAGAAATTTTATGACTTATAACCAGAATGAAGATGTTCTGAAATTAATCAATGCCAAAGAAAAGCTGTGTTTATAAAATTTTTGATAAAAATATTTATCTTTATTAACATTATAACATGAAGGTTCATATTACCAAAATACTAAACTATATAGGGCAGTTTTAAACAATACTCAGAGGCTCCTCTTTCTTTCCAGTTTCTTTGACCTCTTGTTTTTTGGCTTCTTTTCCAACTTCAGCCTTGTTTTCATCTTCTTTTTCCTCCCTTCCTTCTTTCCCATCCCTTTTTCCATTCCCTTCTTCTTTTTTCTCTTTTCCTTCTTCTCCTTCTTCCTCTTTTCCAGCTTCATGTCCATCTTCATCTTCCTTTCCATCTTCCTCCTCTTTTTCATCTTCTTTGCCTTCTTCATCTTTCTCTTCTTTTTTATCTTCTTTCTTGTTTCCATCTTCTTTTCCATCTTTATCTTCTTTTTCATCTTCATTCTCTTTCCCATCTTCTTTCTCTTTTTTGTCTTCTCCCTCTCTTCCATCTTCTTTATCTTTTCCATCTCCTTTCTCTTTTTCATCTTCTTCCTTTCCATCTTTTCCTTTCTTGTTTCTATCTTGGTTCTCTTTTCCATCTTCTTCTTTATCCTTGTCTTCTTTTCCATCTTGTCCTTTCCCTTTTTTGTTTTGATCTTCTTCATCTACTTTCTGTTCTTTTTTGTCTTTTCCTTCTGATACCACTGTTTCTATCTTTTTTCCTCCCTCTTTTTCAATATCTTCTATTTTTTTTTGTTTTATTTCCCCAATTTCTTTGTCAGAAGTTGGTGCCTAAGTGCACAGTGAAAAAAAAAATCAGGATTCTATTTGTAAATTTAGGACTGTTCCCCTTAAATATTTAGATGAGATTATACCTATTGTGTGGAAAGACTAATACTTCATTTACAAGAAAGTAATTTTCCTGTGGAAAAGGCCTCCCAAATTCCACATCATGAGGAAAACATTTTAATAAATGAGATTAACTAAAATATCTCCACGTAAACATCCACAAATAGATATTTGAAGCAATGAATTCAGAAACATTTCTTTGAATAAATAACCTTAATTACTGATATGAGTAAGCACAAAAGTAAATATGAAAAGAATGACATAGATTTATTCTAAATCTGCAATTGTCAATAAGTAGCATACATATAAACAAAATATATTGTTAGAAAAATAATACATTTTATTTCTATAATGATGAGGCTTTTTTGTAAAAATTACTTGAAAAGTCCTGTACCAGGTATCATAAGATCCATTACAAAAGATTTTCCACATATGCATATGCTTTTTTTGTAGATTTGGTCACTATATTTCATGTTAAATATTTTACTACAATACCTAAACATGCTATATGCATTAAATATGTGAAGCAGGACCTACTAAATATATTTATATAATAATTTATTCTGCCATCTGCAGGGGAAATTTTTTAAAATCATATGTTCTAGGAAAGGAATTTATAAATAACTTATGTGCTGACAAAAGAGAGAGAGGATTGGCTTGTATTTAATAAGAGGGTCATTATATTAGTACAAAGTCATGATCACTGGCATTGTCCTAGCAACAACAATGCTAAGCCACTGCTCCCCCTACTGGTACCTGTAATTTCTATTTTAAATTCATTTTTCTTTTCCCCTTAGGTGCCATTATACTATAGAACCACTACTCATTTAATGTTTCTCAACTTGTAAACTAAAAGCAAAATATTTTTTTCCATTGTACTCATTGTTAAACTTTCTAATGGATAAATCTGTTAACATTGTAAGTTACCTCTGTAACTTTGGCTTCTCCATTTTTAGCATTTTCATTGTTGTAGTCTTCTTTAACAACTACTTCTTGTTTGGTTTCAGTGACTTGATTGGCACTCGTATCTGTGCTTTTTTCCATCATATCATTTTCTGTTTTTCTTTTCTGTCCAGTAATATAAAAGGATATAAATACATACACAACTTAACTGCTGTGTGGATTAAATGGCCAACATTTTACCAACTCTTGTAATAATTTAAAGAAAAGTTTTAAAATATCACATATAAACCTGATATCAATAAAACTATCACATAATACTAAATTGCAGATTTAGAAAACTTTCAGTTTCATTGTAAACCCAAAGCAGCCTTATAAATAATGTTTCCCTGATACAAATCAAATAAATTTTCTGTTATGTTTAATGATATAGATGAAAGGTAACTGCCAACTGTTAGCATCAGTTTAGACTGATAAATTAACTCTCTCTGACTACAGAGGTTAAGTTCATCATTGTAATGGAGACGTTGGTGATAATGAAGAGAAATGCTATGTTAGTGAGAGCACCAATTTAGATATTTTTAAAAGAGATCATCTGTGAGTATAAATGTTTCAACCTTTGCATCTACAAGTTTGAAATGCCCTGACTCATGATTGCTTTACCAATAAAACTCTTTGCCTAAGTGTATAGGTAGTAGAAGGACCACTGGGTTAAGAGGACAGAAAATCTGTGTTTGAATTATAGATCTGCCATTTATGCAACATTATCTTGAGGAAAAGCATAAATCTCTTTGAGGTTATTTTTATATGTAAAAAGAGAGTAATACTGCAAGAAGAAAATTAGAAAATACATGTGAAATTGATTTAGAAACTAAATCAAAATATTAGTTATTGCTCTTTTAACACATAATAAACTGGTACTCAAGAAGGTAAAATATTTTTAAAGTCTATGATTATATAGTATATGTTTTAGACTATCAATCGTTTCTTTTTTTAAAAGAAAATAAACTGTATTTACTATTTTAATATAGTATTGAGTTTATTTCTATTTCTATTCTATTCCAGGTCTATTTCTACATGTTTTTAGTCACAACATCAGAGCATGGAAGTCTATATAAAGTCAAGTTTTCCATTTAAAAATAATGTATGTGAAAGCACTTTGCAAACTGTAAAGTATTGTCAAATGGAAGTTATTACAAAGCACACTTTGGGTACTACAGCTTAAACCTTTTGTTTTGGCTTATAAATTAAGTACCTAACTTTATAAAATAGTGAACTGGAAAGGAAAATAGAAACAAAATGAACTTTCTTTTCTGTTGTCACTTACTATTAAATATATCATCTATCACTGAAACTTCACTTGCCCCAGTCTTAACAATATTTTTAATAAAGGACTTCAAAGAATTTTATGAACATGGTGACAGTTTACAGTTTTTTCAACTACAAAATGATGGAGTTAGATGCTCTCTAATGATTCTTGTGGCTTTAACTTTTCATAATTTTAAGAATTTAACCAATCCTTAAACTATTCTTATGCATTAAGCAATAATCAATGAACTTAATATCGAGGTTATTTCTGTTTCTAGCCACAACATCAGATCATAGAAGTCTATATGAAGTCAGTTTTGTCCATAATGTATATGAAAGCACATTGCAAATACTTTTAAAGTTACTGTTATTATTACAAAGCACTGCTTTGGTTACCACAATTTACACCTTTTGTTTTCCCAGGAAAACAGTATTGTGCTAATATAATGGTAAAAGCACGTACAGTTAATGGGTCTATCCAGCTAAAATTGTTCTGTCTCCACCCAAGGAAAATGCCAAAACACAGTGGACATCAAAATACAGAAATAAATATTCTCCACCCAAAGGGCTTACATATGTGTATGGTATTACATATTACTAACAGAACAAAAACAAAAGAAAGGAAAAAAGTTTTGTGCCTTTCCAAAAATTATTTCTCAAAATTGGAATTTTCTTTCAACATTCCAAGTTGAAATTTACCCTTGTAGTTGATGTTCTTCTGGGCTTCAACTCTGGTGTAATGGGCACAGGCATCTGCATCAAAAACACAAGTTGTGGGAAAAGAATAAAAGGAAGAAATTAGAACTGAAGGGACAGCCCTAACAATGAAATCCAACCTTTGAACTAAAATAAATAGGCACGATTCAAACTGTGTATTAAAAAAAAATATTTCCTTGGTGTGAATGTTTTTTCTTAAAATTTCAAAAATAAACCTTGTATTAAATTATTTTGGATTCTCTGAATTTCAAAATTATATTTTGCAATACATGAGCTGCTTTTTATTTTTATTCTTTTATTTTTCATGAGCCGCTTTTTTAAAAAGACTACTTACAGCTGACAGTCTGGGTGATCTTCTTTTTGGCTATAAGTAAAAACAAATGTCAGTTAAGAGAATTATGGATACATACATAAAGCTAGAATATTTTTTATTACAGTGAAAATATTTGGTGTAACACTATACAAATATTGCCTTTTTGGTGTGAACTTGGTTAGAGAATACTATAGTAGCAATATAAGTTTTGATGTTTCCCTCCTCTGGATCCATTATATGCTTAGGAAAAAAAAATCCCAAATTAAGCATAAGTTGCTAGGCTAAATTAACACAATGGCTAGTAACAAGAAGCACATTTAGAAATGAAAATATAGCCCCTTCTTGCCAACTGACAAAGTTACTATTTTGCTTTTAAAAAGTCTCCCCAGATCTTAACAAGCACAATAAGGTCTTGCATTTTAAGAAGTTTGGAGTTTTTTAATATTAACTATATTTTTGAGCGACCTCACTGGCATACCATATAGGTACTCAGATAGTAAAACTATAACAACCAGCATCGATTATTTAGATGCTTATGTGTCTCAAGTTTATAAAATGAGTGGATTTTTTTTCATAGATGCTAAAACTAAAGAAACTCACCTCCGGCCTCATATCACCTTGGCCTGCAGCCTACGCAGACGAGAAAGCCACAGAGAAATTAGGTCATTAATATAAACATATAAATCAGAAAATACTTTATATGGATTATAGTTGCAATATAACCACCTATGACATTTTCCTGAGTTCTCGCTCAAGTAGCTACGCATTGTTTCCTGGGAGCCATGCGTTGTTTCCTGGGATCCATGCTGCATACTGCTGTCTACTAATGTACAGATGTGCAACAAGATTCAAGTGCATGCTCAAGACACACATGGTAGTCAATTTCATCATTTTTGTGTAAATTGCATCTCTTAAAAACAAACCTCTCTAATTTTGAATTCCACCTGCCGAAGACAGTGTTAAGAAAAAAAAAAAGAAAGAAAAGAAGAAGAAGAAGAAGGTGGAGGAGAACGGGCCGAATGAAGGCGGAGCTTCTTGCAATTTCCCTGTCTTTCTTGTTTTATGTTTGCTGTACAATCGTACCTAACTGACCCGTTCCATTGTCTCTGGACTACTCTCTTTTCCAAGTTCTGCATGCAAGAACTAAAATCCCCACAGTGCTTTGTGGAGGTGAGAGGGAACCTCTTTGTTACAATGTCAATGCTTTATTCTGAGAAGTTGGCCGCGGATTTTAAAACTTCCCGCCACTACCTGCAACAAGGTTGCTGTCAGCTCTGCAAAACAGCAAGATCAACTGCACAAGCCTAGAAAATCACAGTGGCAGGAATCCCAGGGGGAAGTGATGGTGACTAGAAAAGTCTGTTTTTTCGTATCTGGGCAGCACCTTAGGCTGGGATTTATCAAGCTATTGCAGCACTTATACAAGCCCCAAAGCACAAGGGAATTTCAGTCTTATTCCTATGTTCTAGGAATAAGGAAGGCGAGCAGATTAATAGGAATAATATAAAAAGAGTCATAATATCTTACATTTGCCGTGTTTTACGGTTTTACCAAACAATGAAACAACATTCGGTTTCACTTCCAAGGGGCTCAGAAAAAAACACCGAGTATAAACTTATTTTCCGTCTGTGAGGAACCAGGATTATGAAGTGAGCGTTTCCAGAAGACCTGTAGCACTTGACTAGCACCGACCATAAATGAGTAAATCCATGCTACCCCAATATCAGCAACAGCTTATCTAACGCGGTTCCCTTAACACCTTTTCACCTTTAACTAAAGAGCTGGGAGCGCGCCAGATCTGTCACCCCTAAAGTTTCTAGTTACAGCGGTGAATCTCTCCCGTCTCTAGGACAGTTTGAAGTCTGCGCCGCCTAATGGCATAGGATTACCGTTGCATAGCCATCTGGCATGACAAGAAGTGGAGGAGGGAAGGGGAAAAAAGGAAAAAGAAAACGGGAAGAACAAAGGCAAATACAGGAGAAAGCCGTGGCTTTCATTACCCCAAATGGGACAGTTCCCCCAGAAAGCCAGAGGCAGAGGAGGAAACTGGTGCCTGGAAGTGTGGTTGGGAGAAGTGTTCTCCAATAGGGTAAGCGGAGGAAGGGGGGTGGGGTAGGAAGCGACAGCACAGCGCTATGGCTGTTTGTAATTCAGCATGGAGACACCTCTCAGACGATTCTTTGCCTTAAACAAACACGCCAAAAGTGAACTACCAGTTGCATGCAAGACCATCCCGGACCTCATACCGACTGTTTTTGCCCTTCCTCCCCTTGCATTTCAGTAAACCACAAACTCGAACTAAAAACCAAATGCTTTTTAAAAAAAATCTGTCTATTAGGAAATGTGTATTTCAACTGCTAATCGCCCTTCTGTCTTTCCCTTTCACTTACCTTTCTTTTGGGCATTTTTGCAGCTCTCTGTAGGAGATCTTAACAGTCAGGAGGAAAAAAAAGCCAAAAGCAGTCTCTGCCTAACCACGGGGAGAACAACTGAGTTTTCAATGAAGTAATTACAGCACGACCTGTACTCGCCTCAGGGGAAAAAAAAATCCCTCGTTATTGGCAACATTAAACATGCCAAGACGCAACCAAACTACGCGAATGGTTAACAGGAGTGGGAGCCAGATTGGAGTGACAGGCTGTTAGGCCAATAAGGGGAGGTGGCCGGCATGGGGAGGGGGCGTGGCCCGCAGACTTGTCCGAACCCCTTGTACGCTGCCGACTCTGACCGCTGGTGGGGTGGAGGAGCACGCGGATTTAGTAGTCGCTAGGTTCTTAGGGCATAAGACCGGCAGAAAAGCCAGAGTTGTGTTGTTTCTTTTTTTTCTTTTATATTGTAATGACAGGCGAAAGGCACAACAGTTGCTTTCTCCATAGTCTCCCAAAGCCCCACTTTTCCCTCGTCCCAGGGAAGAAAGTGTTTTGAGACCGGTTGAGTCTGGGCTCCAGTCATTCCCTGTCACTGTTGGCAGGAGGGTGGGAATAAACTGACAGGAGCACCCATTCAGAAAGTGGAAAAGAATGTGGACCTCGCGGGAGGTTTGTAATAGCAAAGCTCTATCCTGAGGAAAAGCACTGAGAGAATGGATTTTTAATCCAAGGGTGGCATTTAGTTACGGGATTTAGGAAGGTGCCAGACATGAAAGTGTTTAGGACTCAGAGCCTGGACCGGCATAAAGGCGATTGAGGTACTCATCTCTGGCGTGAAGTGTAAGCCTGTGCCCAAAACTCAGGAGATTAGAATGAGGCGAGTGAAGTGAGTCGTACAAGTTCAAGGTAGAATCCTCTTTATTTAAATTTTTGATATTTTGCTCATCATGAACTTTTTTGCATTAATTTTGACCTTGAAAATATTGTATTAAAATATTATTTATCTTAATTACTGAGTTTTGGGATGACCCCTTACTTACATTTTTTGCCTAACGAGAGTTCCTCTCTAGCCTCACTCTAGTCCCAGCCATGTCTAGGTGGCTTTCTAATCTAAGAAAGGCTAATAGCTGCCTTCCAGTGACAATTCCTGAGACCTAAAGTTTTGGGGTTTGGCCGGAAACTGGCGAATAAAGTACCTGGGAATAATTATGATTAAAACGGAGTATCCAGGTCCCCTCGGCTCTTTCTCAAGGGTATCTTGCTGTAGTTGTTGTAAACACTAATTATGTTTAAAAGTACTCCAACAACAGCCAGCACCCCTATTCTGGAAGTTTGATCAAAAAAGAAAGTTAATCTCTTGAACAGTTATTTAAGGAAGAATTTCCTTTGTGTTAATGTGGGTTTTAAAAATCAGAATAATCAGCTTAAAAGATAAATACTATAACTTCTACACAATGCCAAACCATTCCTTCAAACTAAAATACAGCTGAACAGAAGATCACATCATTTTTATTTTTACCATTCATCCCAGCACCTATAGTGTGAAATTAAACAGATCAGGTAGAATAAGACAATTGCCTGACTGCAGCTCAATTGCTTTCCCTCAGTTTCATATTGCATCATTTTTTATTACAAAGATGTGGGGTACAATACAAGGTTAGGTATACAAACGTTGATTATGCAGGTACCCTTGTTGATGAGATGTGCCCCTCCCTCCCCTAGCAGTTTCCCTCAACTGCCAATCCCACCTCCCTCCCCTGACTGTTTCCCACTACTACCAATCCCTTTCTTATAATATTATAATATCACATTCTTATTTAAGTAGGTAAATGAGAAAAACATGTAAATTGTTTCCCTTGCTCACAATTATTGGGATCATCCCTAGATGCTCTTGATGCTTCTCTTTACCTTTACAGTGAAGGTATTGTTGAATGAATCTAGATATATTTCAATTATTGTATTATTCAAGAGTTAGAAGGCAAGCATAAAAATTGGGTTCAGTGTAAAGATTACTTCATAAGAATAAGAAGAAAAATAAAAGGAATAACAATGTGTCAGTACTGGAATTTATTCATTCAATAAATTATTACTTATCACCATTTTGTGAGTCGGATTTTGCTTATGAAAAAGCAAAAATCCCGTGGCATGCACGGGAGTTGCATTACATAGCTTTTGCCCTTAAGGATTTTTATAATTTTGTAGGATAAAGAAGACAGATGCATACATAATTACAAATTAAGTTTGCTTGTATCCTCTGAGTGGTGCAATCTAAATTCAATAATAAAACAAGAGGGAAGGATATTTTAGAACTAAGATAATTGGCAAAGGCTTTAGTTTAAGAAGTTGTATTGGGCTTGGTTCTGAACTGTCTGTCACATTATAGCAAACGCTGAGGCAGGAAAAGTTTGTACTTGTTCAGGGAACAGAGTGCCTAGTTCAAGTGGGTTGAAACAAATTATCTTAAGGAACCTTGGAAGGTAAAGCTTAGAGGGGAGGCAAGGAAAAATGTACAGATCAGTAAGCTCTAAAAATCACTCAAGTTTGTCAGCAATTTTCTTTTTTGGTCAGTTTTTCTCCCTTGCAATCTAATCTGTTGCAACTGTGATTTATGTCTTATCAAATTGAAAAAATAACCATGCATGAATAAGAAAATTTTCTGTGTGAAACATTTTTCTGTTTCTTAACCCCCACATCCCAGTCCCTCATGTTCTTTCTAACCAGTAACCAGGGGGTCCTTTGCATCAACCAATCTGGTTTAGACTCTGCCTCTGCTATATTATTACATCTGACTGCACCCCCATTTCCATATATCTTCACCTGTCAGATGCCTACCAATCTATTCAGACCCAATTCAAGTATCACCTCTTTGACAAAAGCCTTCTCCAATCATTTCAGCCCTAAGAGATTTATTTTTCCTCTTATACTATAGAATTAAGATTGTACCACTCACATGACCCAAATAAACTTGGCTATTTCCACTTTTTTCTCACACTTGGACTTACTTCTTCACATTGATTCAAACTTGTGTATACATATTTCCTCATGCCTGAATATTTTCTCAGCACATCGTACTCTACATACCTTCTGCAGAATTTACTACCTTTACAAAGTATTTTTCTAAAATTTATGAATTATTCCAGAGTAAAAAGTTTATTCTTGTGTAACTGTCAAAGTGAGACTTACTGGATGATTTTTTTTCTATAATTATATTGGCTTGTTTCTCTCTTTTATTTATTAATGACTAGGAAAGTTGATTGCTTCACATTATCCACAAGAATGCCTAATTTCTCCCAGCTATTAAGCTTGCCTACCACCACTCTCAAAACGTACAGGAGCTATAGCATGTCCATTTAGTAACCAGTGGGAAATGACACAGGAAGAAATGAAAAATTGCAGATTAAAGACACCAACATTAAAATGTTCCAGTCAACAAATCCAAAGGAAAATATTAAGATTATGTATTTATGGGAAAAGGATGCTAGACAGTCATGATAAAATAGGTCTTCAAATGTTCTGTATGTTCATAGTTTAAACATATATATGTATGATGCATAATTAAAAGCATTCTAGATACACTGCTTTGCATGCAATGGAATCTCACAAATACTGATAGACTAGTAATAAATATTTTCTTTTTCCTGCTAAAATGTCTCTAATTCATACCTCATCTATTACCATTATTATTCCTGCTGCATTTTCAAAAAAATAAAAGTTTTTAGGGGAAGGAGAGGAGTTAAAAAAATTAAAAAATAAAAGTTTTGGAAAACTTTTGATTATTGTCAGCAAGTAATTATGCAAGATTTCTAGCATATAATTAAAATACTCTTTTAAATATAATGTTTGTTGATATTTTCAGACAGTAAAAATAAATAGGAAATCTATGGTTAGCCAAAACATCAATGTACTTATTTCTAAGTCTTTTTTAAGATTGATATGAGAAATTTTTTGGATGGATGATGGCACTTAGCTGAGACTGAGTATGGAAATATTATAATTCTAAGGCCCCAAAACTTCCTATTGCCTATGTTTATTTGCAGCTGGCCCAAAACTAATTATTCAGTTAATGAGTGACCCAGGATATGAGAGATCTGGTCGGTTTATTTCCAATAGTGACAATAAATTGGACTGCTTTCTAGGGAAAAAAGGAAAATAAATGTTATGTTTTTAACTGCAAATTTCTACCTACTTTTAAAGTAATAATTTAAAAGAATACTATTTTTGGATTCTCAGACATTCAAGCTCAGAGGAGACTATTAGAGATTTTCTAGTTTCAATACCCTTGGAAACAGTTTGCAGATGAATAAACTCAAACCCAGAGAGTTTAAATGATTTCCAAGGTCATCCATTAAAAGTGGAGCATTTTTTCACTTTTCTATTAAAAGTTTTATCGATGGTTGTGATATTAACAGTTATACAACTTAAACAGAAATGTTAATGACTACATGATATATTTGTTAAACACAAATTCTATTCTCTTTCAGTGACTTTCAAGACTCCAGAAGACACTAGTTATCAACTCACTTCAGTTATATTTTTCTGCTTATTCATTTGATTCTTCATTCATCTATGATTTTAAACGTGTATACTCTAGTCAGTTTTCTTTCTTTTATTTATTTATTATTTTTTATTTATTTTTAATTTTTAAAAATTGAATCGGAGTCTCACTGCTGCTCAGGCTGAAGTGCAGTGGCACCATAATGGCTCACCACAGTCTTAACCCCCAAAGCTCAGGCAATATTTCCACCTCAGCCTCCCAAATAGCTGGGACTAAAGGTGCATGCCACCACACCGGGTTGACTAATATTATTATTATTATTATTTAGAGATGAACTCTCTATGTTGCCCAGGTTGGTCTTGAACTCCTGGGCTCAAGCAATTCTCCTGCCTTGGTATGCTGGGATTACAGGTGTAAACCACAGTCCTTGACTATTTTTAATTTTAGATTCAGCTTTGTACTACCTTAAGAAAGTAGAAAATTCAGAAGAAATTACTTTTGCCTTCTTTTTTTGTTATTCTTACTTATTAGAGCATTTTATATTAAGCTCCATATAATCCTACAAATTGTTTTATTTTGTTGTAAATTATTTGAAACATATGACTCATCAATTGGAGCTTGTTTTAACTTAGACATATTAAAGATGAGATAAGACAAAGTTAAAACTAGCTTTTTTTAATGATCAGACTGTAGATACGATGAAGTAGCAGAACTCAAGTATATTGTCTTGTTTGGGGGAATTGGCAACCTGCTATTGTTAACACTAGCTGTATGTTCCTTCAAAAAGATAAACAGACAATGACTGTTCAAAAAAGTGTTAAGTCTTAAAATGCTCCAGAGTGTATAGCAAAGAAAGAGTACAGGGAGGAAGCGAGAAAGGAAGATCCACTAGAGAAGACTCATTAAGAAATTATCTTTCAGCCAGGCGTGGTGACTCACCCCTGTAATCCCAACATTTTGAAAGGCCGAGGCGAGAGAATTGCCTGAGCCCAGGGTTCAAGACCAGCCTGGGCAATTTAACATGACCTCATCTCTACAATAAATCAAAAAAATTAGCAGGACATGGTGGCATGCACCTGTGATTCCAGCTTCTTGGAAGGCTGAGGTGGGAAGATCGCCTGAGCCCATCAGGTTGAGGCTGCAGTGGCTGTGAGCATGCCATTGCACTCTAGCCTGGGTAACAGAGTGAGGTTCCAACTAAAAAAAAAAATTATCTCTCAAGAATCATTTTTGGTGAAATCATTTGCTGATATCTCTGTGTTCCTACATTCTACGGACATGGTGGAACATGTATTTTGTGAGGTTCCCCTATTTACTTGTTTTTCAATAAATCATTATTTGTTTATCTTTTTTTCTATCCTCCTTTTATTAAGTCAATCTATGCTCTCTTTCCTTGTTACACAATAGCTGACATGCTTCATTCATTTTCCACCTACTTAAAACCTGAAAAATTGTATTTTATAAGGAAATGAGTAAATGGGCATGTTCGATTCTTACACATTTTAATAACAATAGTATAAATCCACAGTTACATATTTTCATTATTTCTAATAAACTAAACATATATTTGGAACTCCTTTCCTTGGTTTCAGGGTTAAATTGCTTAAATGGAAATAAGACAATATTTTTAAAAAGTATTCTTTAAATAGTTTACTTGTTTGATTATATATTGTTTAGTCTACTTCATATATGGGCACATGACTGATTCAGGTTTAAGGAAAAATATAATTACTCCTTCAGTAGCCTTTTTGTTTTTGTGTTCTAGTTCACTTCTAAATTTGTTGTTAGATCTAGTGCCATTCAGCACTTGATATCTACTAGATAAGACCCACACTGGAGATGGAAAAAAGTGATAAAATATATATAGTATTTTCTATTTTGGTTCATGAGGTATGTTTTACTCCCTGAAAAATATTAATATTTGTGTAGCCTTTGAAAACAGAAACATTATTTTGTGAGTTATGCTAGATTTTGCCCATAAAAGGTAGAAATCTATTAAATTTTACCTTAATTTCATCTTTAAAATAATCATAGCAGGATAATTTTCATAAATATTAATTTTTGCTTTTTTCAATTTCAAGAGCCTAATGAAGTCTTCATTTCTTCCTCTCAGACAGTTGCTGATGGCTAGGATTTTGAGAAATACACTGACTAGTTTTTTGAAATTTGTGGAGCTTGTAATCAGAGAAGGAACTTCAAAAAGTAGGAGAGGAAAAGAGCCATACTGAAGAAAACTTTGAACTTTTAATAAGGCAGAGGAGGGAATGGGGGTGGGATGGACATCAGTGTACCTATTTGCACATAGCATCCCAGACTAAAATGCGGCTGTGGGATGCCAAATTAGATAATAAAAATGCTGTGAGAGGATCATCTCTGAGAATGACAACAGAAATGCTTCGGAGACAGGTGGCAAGAACCAGCACTGACAGCAGCACCAATTTACACTCTCACCAACACAGAAGCATGTTAACTTCCCTTACCTCTGGCAGCATTTAGTATCTGAAAAAGTATCAGTTTTTACAAATTGCATGGGTTAAAAATGTCTCTTTTTGATTTGCATGTCTTTAATTGTGAGTGAGGTTGAATATCTTTGTATATATTTGATGACCATTTGCATTTTTTTCTGCGAATTGTTTGACCACATCCTTCATTTTTCTATTGGATTTTTCTCTTTTGAGCTTTTTATAGTGGTATTTTTTCTGACAGAAGACTTAAGTTTTTATGTAGTCTTATCAGTTTTTCTGAGTTGTGTTTTCTTTTAAAAGAATTTCCCCATTCCAAAAGTATAAACATATCCATTTACACTTCTCTATAGAAATTATATAGTTTCACCTTGTAGTTAACTATTTGTCCAGTTCTCTGGAATTTATTTTGATTTCAGACATGAGTGGGGATACAGATTTTTTTTCCCAAAATATAAGCCAGTATCTCAGTATAGAGCATACCATCTACAGGTGAGGAAGTGAGGCCTAGAGCAATGAAACGACTCACCTATGATTGCTAAGTAAGTTATTAGCAAAGTTGAGAATAGAAATCAGGTCTCTTACTTTACCTTTTGGTATGCAATTTTTCCAGCAAAATGCACTGACTGATTGCCATCTTTTCTGCTTAATTAAGTACTTTTCTGACTTGACAGCATTGTGATTTACTCCAACCTAGTAGAAACTGGATGAAAAACCTTTTTAATTATAAACAATTATGTGCTTGCCACCAGAAAAGTATGAATTATAAAATGATTTATGTCCTTGTATAGGGGAGATCTATACCAGGAACTTCAGAGAGAGACCAGCTGCGCTTTAGACTGAGATTTGGTATAAGTTGGGAAGGTATTAATCACAATGCTATCATGAGAGGTGGTTGGGGTAGAAATGAGAATGAAGTAAGAGGAGAGAACTGAACTTTGTATTTTTCTCTTAGGTCAAACCTTACAGAGTTACTACTTGGAGATTATTATTAAGATACTCCCTAGTTTCCTTCAGATTAAATTAATATTAACAGCTTTCTTTTATGGGGACTTACTCTGTGTCAGATACTTTATAAGGCTTTATATTAATTATCTCTGGTCCTCAGTTTACAGATAATACAGCTAGTAATTGTTGAGCAAGAATTCAAACCAGATCAGTTTGACTCCAGAGCTTCTCCTCTTTTAATTACATTTCGGTTCTTTCAACCTTTATTTTTTTCAGTAATTCTGCTTTTGAATTTTAGTTCAGAAATTTGTTATCATAAGAAAACACAGCATATAAAATTTTCCTAATGTAATTAATTAGATAGAGAATTAATTATGTTCCGTTTCCTGTCTTATAGTTTTAAATTTTCAGTTTTCCTTAGGAAACAGTGCCATCTTGCCTCCAAATGAGAAATAGCTACTAGATCAATACTTGTAAAATGTAATTATTCTGACTATAGTTGTAACTCATTCTACAGTATTAATTGAGCACTTACCAAAGTCCAGTCACTGTACCAGGCACTAAGGCTACAAAGATTTGACTCTGATTCTTGAGGAGCTCACAATCTAGTAAATATAGATATGCTTATAAAAATCAAAATGAAATCTGGGATGTAATATAATTGAGATATGTGCAAAATAGTATGAAACAATGAACACTGATTGGAAGTCAGGTCGGGGAAAGGCTTACTGAGGCAGTAAAGACAAAAGAGAAATGGATGAGCATACTAAGTAAAGGAATTACTAATAATTCTATAATTTTAATCATCCATTAAAAGTAATATTTGTTAAAACACAGATTTTTATGTGCTAATTATTTATTTTGCGTGATACACATGAAAACAAATACAAAACTATGAAAAGATTTGCTAATATGCCCCCCCAATTATCTTGTAGACAACCAACGGTAATGTGTCCACACACTGAGAATCATTGCTCTATTAGAAAAACCAGCGTTGTCCACAGAACTCAGTGTAGCTGCCTGTTTTTTTAAAAAAATTATAATTGGACTATTTGCTGTCTGTTTGGGCTATGTATTTCTCAGGCAGTGCTAAATGGGTGGCATTTCTTTTTTTCTTCTTCGACTAGAGAGAAGTAAGACACTGTATTGAGTATAGTCAGGTAAACCCCTGCAAAGGAACTGTGCTGGGATTAAGGAGGATTTTATAAATGTCCAACATGAATAGAAAATATAACTTTGACAGCTACAATTATAGGCATCAAAGGAAGGTATGGAACATCCAGCTGATTTGTAGAATAATTTAGCCTTCTTGCATAAGATGTCAACTAGACAATACTGGCAAGCATGTGGCATATATACCATTATATGTATGTCACATAATTTCACTGACATAAGAAAAATTAAAACCATTATCTTCTTAAATTGATAATTTTTTGTTTCTGTTACCAACTTCCATGATTCATTTAAAAATTCAAATATAAAAAATTTAGATTTTTTATTATATTGAGCATGAAAATACCTAAGTTTGGTTTCAAATAATACAAAAAATGAGTTAATCTATTGATGACTCTATGAATAGATTCACATTTGGCAAGCAAGAGTAACAATAGAAAACAGTGTTTATGCATATTATAAAACTTGTCTAATATAAATATAAAAGCTGACTAAATATTGAACTTTAGTCTGTTAGAAATCATGCTATGTGCGTACTGCCATTTCTAGACTATGTTATTTTCCTCTTTAGTTACAAGCATTGATTGTACCCAGTATAGGACCTTCACAATGAGTTTAGACACTATCATTTGATTTCATTTTGAACTTGAGTGTTGCAATGAGTTTTGGATTTATTATTTGGCTTATTTAGTGGTATATTATATTAAACTTGTGATAACAGAGCTCCAAATTTGATTATTAGTTTTATTTTTATTTTATTAATAATTTTTATTGAGATACAATTTGCATACCATACATATAACCCATTTAAACTGTACAATGCAATATTTTTCTATACTCACAGAGTTGTGCAGCTGTCACCATAATCAATTTTAGAACATCTACATTACCCCCACAAAGACCCCTTACTCATTAGTTGTCACTCCCCATTCTCCTCTAACCTCCTTCCCCAGTTGATCTGCGCATTCAACATAATTTCTAAATTCATATGGAAATGAAAGGGATACAGAATAGCCAATGTATTCTTGGAATATAACAGAAAATTGAAGAACTCAGACTTCTCAATTTCAAATCTCCTTACAAAACAGCATTAAGACAAATAGAGGAGTGGGGAGAAACTTATAGATCAATTAAATAGAATTGAGAGTCTACAAAAAAATCATTACATTTATGGTTCACTGATTTTTGACAAGGGTGCAAAGATAATTCGCTAGGGAAAATATAGTCTTTTCAACAAATGGCAAAGGAAAAAGTGGATAGCCACATGCAAATAAATGAAATTAAACTTTTTCTTCACATCACACACAAAAGATTAACTCAGAATGGATCATAGACTAATATGTAAGAGCTAAAACAATAAAACTTTTATAATAAAACATAGGATCAAATCTTCATGATTTTGAATTAGGCAATCTTAGATATGACACAAAGAGTACAAGCGATACAAAAATAAATAAATTGGACTTCATCAAATTTAAATATTCCACTATACTCCAACCTGGGTGACAGAGTGTGACTCTGACTAAAAAAAAAAAATTAAATATTTTGTTCTGCAAACAACATGGTCAATGAAGAGAAATGGCAGTCTACACAGTGAAAGAAAATATTTTCAAATCACATATCTGCTAAAGGATTTTTATCCAGAATACATGAAGAACTCTTACAACTCAATTATAAAAATCAAATAACCCAGTTTTTACATGTTAAACAAATGGACATGCCTCAGCAATTCTACTCCTAGATATATAACAAAGAAAAATAAAAACATATGTTCATACAAAAACTTGTATACAAATGTTTATAGCAGTATCATTAATTATATCCAACAAGCAGAAAAAAACCCACGTCTACCAACTAATAAATGGATAAGTAAAATGTGGTACACCAATACAATGGAACTTTTTTCAGCAGTAGAAAGGAGTAAAATAGCAATACATGCTACAACATGGATGAAGCTTGGAAACATTATACTAAGTGAAAGAAGTCAGTAACAAAAATACTACAAATGATATGATTCTTCATGTAAGAAATGTCCAGAAAAGGCAAATCTGTAGAGGCAGAAAATATATTGGTAGTTGCTTGAGGCTGGCAGGGAGCAGGAATGAAGAATAACTGTCAATGGATGCAGGGTTTCTTTCCAAAGGGGGGAAAATATTTTAAAAATAATTGAAGTGTGCTTTGGTTTGAATGTCCTTGCCAAAACTCCTGTTGAAATTTAATTGCCAATGTGATGGTGTTGATAGGTAGGGCCTTTTAAGATATGGTTGGGTAGTTAAGATGGATTAATGTCTTTCTCAGGAGATTGGGTCATTCCTCATGAGAATGAATTAGTTCTTGTGAGAGTCAGTTGTTATAAAACTGATCAACCTCCTTTGTCCTCTCTCTCTTTGCATACAACCATTTCCCCTTTTACTTCTCTGCTATGCTATGAAGCAGCACAAGGCTCTTACTAGACACTGCCATCCAATCTTAAACTTTCCAGCCTCCAGAACCATCAGATAAATTAACCATTTTTCTTTTCATAAATTACCCAGTCTTAAGTATTTTGTTATAACAAGAGAATATGAACTAAGAGAGAAGGACTGTTGCATAATCCTGTTATACTAAAAAGCATTGAATTTTACACTTTATATGAGTGAATTATATGGCATCTGAATATCTGAATAAAGCTGTTAAAATAAAAATATGGGTAAATGCAATAAATAATCTTTTTTCTCATGACTTTTATAAATCACATTTGGTGATTGAAACACAAATCATAAAATCATATGATGTTCAGGACAGTAATATTTAAACAGTGGGGAAAGTAATGTGACCTCAATGGAAGTATAGTTTCCATACATCAGTGAGAGTGATCAAATGTTGAGACCAGGAGATTGATAAGTTGCATATATATAGTGTAATATCTAGAGCAACCTCTGTGAAAACTATACAAAATATGTACTAAAAACACAACAAATAACTCAAAGTAGAATCATAAAATATGTCCAAGTAATCAATGAAGATGCAAGGAAAAAAAAAAACAAAAGAATGAGAGCCAAAGGAAACGAACAGAAAATAGCTAATGAAATGGCAGATTTAAGTTCTAATGTAGCAATAATAATCTTAAATGTAAACAGTCTAAATACAACAGTCAAAGGACAGAGATTGGCATGGTAGATTGGCATGGTAGATTCAAATTCAATAGCATAGGTAGGTTGAAAGTGAAAGAATGGAAAAAGATATGTCATGTAAGTATTAATTTTAAAAAGGTTGGCGAAGCCGGGCTCGGTGACTCAGCCTGTAATCCCGCGCTTTGGGAGGCTGAGGTGAGTGGATTGCCTGAGCCCGTGGGTTTGAGACCCGCCTGGGCAACTTGGCAAGACTTCATCTCTACAATAAGTCAAAAAAAATTAGCCAGGTGTGGTAGCGCACGCCTGTAGTTCCAGTTACTTGGAAGGCTGAGGCGGAAGGATCGCCGGAGCCCAGCAGGTTGAGGCCGCAGTGGCCGGGAGCGGCCACTGCACTCCAGTCTGGGCGACAGAGTGAGACTCCAACTCAAAAAAAAAAAGAAAAGAAAAAAAAAAAAAAGGTTGGAGTTACTACATTAATATCCTAAAGAGTAGATTTCAGAGAAAATGATAGAAGGATAAAATTATCAACTCACCAGGAAGACATAATGATCCTAAATGTGTCTGCATCAAATAATGAAACCTCAACAAATATATAAAGCAAAACCTGATAGAACTGAAGGGAGAAAGAGAAAACCCCACAAATATAGATGGGAACTTCAGCATACCCTTTTTAGCAATGAATAAAACTACTAGACAGAAAGTAACCAAATGTGTACAAGAACTGAACAATACACTCAACTAACAGGATCATGTATGTAGCACTCCATCTGACAACAGCAGAATATCAGGAGAGGACCCCCAAAAGCCAGAATTACATTTTTGGAGGGCATGCCCCTTGTAGTTCAGGCTTCCCCAGTTTGGTTAGTGTTCTAGAAAACCATCAACTAGCATTGTTGTGAGAGGATGCATTTGACTTCAGTGATTTTTTTTGTGTAATTATTTCAATACATTTGTCCATTTCACGATAGATTATGTACCAGTGCACCTGCCCACACCACACTGAGTGTTGTTTTTGACCAAAACAGCATGATCCCCAGGTCCCATCTTCCCTATTCATCTGATCTCAGCCTGAGTGACTTTTTTTGTTTCCTCAGATGAAAAAATTCCTCAAAGAGAAATGCTTTGCTGATGTGGAACAACAACAACAACAACAAAATGGCACAAGTACTAAAAGGCACCAAAATTAATGGGGTTGAGACTGCTTTGAGCAATGGAGAAAGCATCTTGATTGGTGTATTTCATCAAACGGAGAGTACTTTGAAGGTGACTGAAGTTTAAATATTTAAGAATAAATGCACAATTTTTAATAAATACATTCTGGGTTTTTTGGGTCCCCCTCATATAGTTTTTCAAACACTCCTTAAGATAGACCATGCCCAGGGTCATAAGACACAACTCAATAAATATAAAATAATTGAAATGATACAGACATGTTCTCTGACCATAATGAAATCAAATTAGAAGTCAATGATAACTTTTTAAAAACAGGAAAATCTTTTAAAACTTGAAAATTATAAAAAAAAACTTTGACAGAAAGTCTCTAGGGAAACTAATAAACAAATATATCAAATTACAAGTTAAAGCACTGCTCAGAAATTCAGAGAATAAAATGCTTACATTAAGTAAGAAGAAAGTTCTGGAATTGATATTCTAATTCCTTCAAGAAACTGGAAGAAGAGCCAGATAAGCATAAAGCATGAAAAAATTATGAAATTATAAAGGTAAAGAAGAAAATCAATGAAATTGAAAATAGAGAAACATTAGAGAAAAATAAATAAAATGAAAAATTGATTCTAAAAAAACCCAAATAAAATTGATAAACCTGTAGCAAGACTGACAAAGATAAAAAAAGAAAACATAGGCCAGGCATGGTGGCTCACACCTGTGATCCCAGCACATTGGGAGGCAGAGGTGAGAGGATTGCCTGAGTCCAGGGGTTCAAGACCAGCTTGGGCAACTTGGCAAGACTTTGTCTCTACAATAAATCAAAAAATTAGCTGAGTGTGGTGGCATCTGCCTGTAGTTCCAGCTGCTTGGAAGGCCAAAGCAGAAAGATCACCTGAGACTAAAATATCAAGACTGTGATTGCCATGAGCATGCCATTGTACTCCAGCCTGGGCAAGAGTGACACTCTGACTCAGAAAGAAAGAAAAAATATAGAAGACACAAATCACCAATATCATGATGTGCGACAGGAAATATCACTACAGATCCTCCAGTTATTGAAAGGGTATTAGGAAAAGATTGAACAACTTTACACTCATAAATTTTAGAAGCTATAAAAAATGGACCAATTTCTTGAAAACCACAAACAATGAAATCTCAACCAAGATGAAATAGTCATTGTTACCCAACATATAATTATTAAAATAAATTTTACACAATTTTTTCCTAGTATCAAAAGGTGCAGCACTTTCTTACTAATTTTATGAGACTGGCATTGTCCTGCTACCAAAAGCAGACAGAGACAATATAAAAAAAGAAAACTACAGACCAATATCTCTCATAAAGTTAGAGGCAAAAGTTCTCAATGAAGTGGTTGGCAAACAGAGTCCAACAATGTATAAAATAAATTACATTCTATGGCAAAGTGTAATTTATTCCAGGCATGCAAGGCTGGTTGAACATTTGAATAAATTAGAGTAATCTATTGTAGTAATAGGCTAGATAAGAAAAGTCATACTGTTATAGCAATGAAAGCAAAAGACACATTTGTCAAAATTTCACATGTATTGATGATAAAAACTCTCAGCCCCTTAGCAATAGAGAGAAATTACCTCAACTTGATAAGGAACACCTACAAAAATTCTATTGCAAAGATCATAATAAATGATAAAAGACTGAATGCTTTTCTTCAAAGATTAGAAAAGATATATGATCTCACCATTCTCTCTTAATATTGTTTAGGATGTTTTAGCCAGCACAATATGGAAACAAAAAGAAATGAAAGGTATACAGTTGTAAATAAAGGAATAAAACATTCCCTATTTGCAGATGACAAGATTGTCTATATAGACAATACAATAAAGTCTTCAAAAAAACTCTATAACTAAAAATAGGTTCAGTAAAATTGGATGATACATGATCAATGTACAAAAGTTAATTGCATTCCTATAAACTATTAACAGAAGAAAATAAAATTAAAAGCACAATGCCATTTATAATTGTTTCAAATAAAATTAAATATTTATGTATACATTTAAAATATAAACAGGTTCTTTATGCTTAAAATTGCAAAGTATTGATAAAGGAAATTAAAAAACAGACTTAAATAAATGGAGAGATATACCATGCTCATAGGATGGAAAACTCAATATAGAAAAATTGTCAATTATCCACAAATTTTTCTATAGATTTAATGTAATTTCTGTAAACATTCCAAGCATTTTGTAAACATAGACAAGTTTACTCTAAAATTCATATGGAAATGCACAGGCTCTGAAATAACTACAACAATTTTTTTCTTGTAATAAAATAGTTATTTTAATTAAGTATTTGAAATAATTTTATTTTTTGAAAAAGAAGACTGAGGAATCACTTGATACAAGGTTAAGTTTTAAATACATAACCACAGTAATCAAAACAGTGTGATATTGTCTTAATAATGCATAGATCAATGGATATAGGCAACTTATTTTTGATAATGGTACAGAAACAAAGAATAGAAAGACAGTCTTTTCAACAGAGGGTGTTAGAATAATTGAATACAACAATGAAACTTGACCTTAACCTCACACCTTATTTAAAAAAACTTTTTAAAAAACTTTTATTTTATATATTTTTGAGGCAGAGTCCTCGAAATCCTGTGCTCAAACGAACCTCTCCCCTCAGCTTGTAGTTGGGACTACAGGCATATGCCACCACACATGGATAATTTTTTTTTTTTTGTAGAGACAGGATCTTGCTCTGCTGCCCAGATTAGTCCCAAACTCTGAAAATGTTATATTTTAAGAAGTCTTCATTCAGCCTATTAATAAAACAGTTTACCTTTTTGCAAGCTCATTTTCCTCCTGGTCAGATGCTATAAACACTCCAGCAGGGACCATAAATAACAGTGTGAACAGCTAGGAAAATACCTTGCTAACAGATATTCCTGCATTTTCTGTTTATTTCCCTGCTGTAAGTTTTAGTTGCAGAAACTGGAAATAACAGAAATGTAAAAGTTGAGACAGCAAAATTGTAAAGTGGCAGATGATAAGCAAAATACATCAGTTTGCATTTTAAAACATAAAGCACACAAAACAGCACACATTGAGACTCTCTGATTAGTAAAATTTACATTCACAGAGTTCAAAGTGGACCATTCTAACCATTCTCTAAAGCATTACTTCTCACGCCACAGGTAGAGGGGCTGAGATACACTGAGTGTTCAAATTTGGCAAATTTATGAAGAAATTCTGTAATGGAAAAAAATATGGGAAAGGAATGTTTTGAATTTGGGTTTGTGACTTAAAGAAGGTGAAAGTAAAACTTTATAATAAAATAAGGCTGTATAACCCAATTGGTGCATTATTTTGAAAATTCACAGTAATTTCCATAAGTTTGTATTTCATAAGGCCAAATGACTTCTTGAAATTCATACTGTGCCACTGTGTCCTGTCTGGTGTGCAAGGGCACATTTGTCCACTGTAGCTCCTTTTTCTAAGTTTTTAAAGCCCTTTGTGATTTCACAGCTTTAGTAATTATGTTGGGGCATCAACTGGATGTAGTCAAACATACTCAACTTTAACTCATACTCAAATTTACTCAGACATATTCAAATTTAATGTTGTCTCCCAAAGCAAATTCTTGCCTCATTGATTATTAAAATTCTTTGGACCTTGATTTGTGAAAATGTGCTCTGAGTTTCAAAACAGTATTTTTAAAACTAACTGACAATGGATCATGGACGTAACATGTAAAATATAAAACTGTAAAATGTTTAGGATAAAAAACAACACCTTCAAGATCTAGGACTAGACCAAGTATTCTTATATTCAACACTGAAAGCATGATCCATCATAGAAAATTTGAAACATTGTGCCTCATCAAAATTACAAACATTTGCTCTAAGATGCTGTGAGGAGGATGAAAAGATATGCTACAGAAAGGAAGAAAATATTTGCAAATCGCATATCAGACAAAGGTCTAGTATATATAAGTAACCCTCAAAACTTAATCAAAAACAAAACACTACAATCAATTTGACAACTATAAGTAATTAGAAAGAAGGCAAAAGGCAAGAATTAACATTTCATTAACGACAACATCCAGATGGCAAACAAGCACACAAAAAGATGCTTAACATTATTAACCATCAAATAAAAGCAAATTAAATCAAAAGAAGATATCACTACACACATATGAAAACAGCTAAAATTAAAAATAATGACATTAACAAATTTTGTTGAGGATGTGAAGAAACTACACCATGTGTATATTGTTGATGAGAATGTAAAATGGTACAGTTACGCAGAAAATGAGTTTGTCAATTTCTTATAAAAGTAAATACACAATTACCATATGACTCAGCATTTGCCTTCTGGGGCATTTTTCCTTGGAGAGTTAAAACTTATGTTCAAATGTAAACCTGTGCGAGAATATTCAGAGCAGCTTTATTCATAATATCCACAAACCGTAAAACTTGGATGTTCCTCAAAGTGTTTTTTTTTTATTATTATAAAGATGTGGGGTACAATTCAGGGTTAGATATACAAACGATTATGCAGGTAACCTTGTTGATGAGGTATGCCCCTCCCTCCCCTAGCAGTTTCCCTCAACTGTCCATCTCACCCCCTTCCCCTGACAGTTTCTCATTACTGCCAAATGCTTTCTTATACTACTATAATTGTTCAAGGTCCACTTATGAATGAGAACATCTGATACTCTGTTCTTTGTTTCTGTGATAGATCACTGAGTATGATTGACTCCAAATCCATCCAAGTTGCTGTGAAGTTCATATATTTGTCCTTGTTTATGGCTGCATAATATTCCATTGTGGGTATGTACCACATTTCCTTTATCCAGTCCAGCTTCTATGAGCAACATGGTTGGTTCCATGTTTTTGCTGTTGTGAATAGAGCTGCAACAAATATACGTGTGCAGTTATCCTTTTTGTAGAATGATTTGAATTCCTCCGGGTATACTCCCAATAGGGGAATTGCTGGGTCATATGAAAGGTCAATTTCTAGTTCTTTCAGAAATCGCCACACTATCTTCCAAAGAGGTTGCACTAGTTTGCATTCCCACCAGCAGTGTGGAAGCATTCCTTTTTCTCCACATCCTCGCCAGCATCTGTTGTTTGCTTTATTAATGATGGACATTCTTACAGGGGTTAGGTGGTATCTCAATGTGGTTTTGATTTGCATTTCTCTGATGATGAGTGAGGCTGAGCACTTTTTCATGTGTCTGTTGGCTGCCTGTATATCTTCTTTTGAGAAGTGTCTATTAATGTCTTTTGCCCACTTTTTAAGGGGTTGTTTGTCTTTTTCCTGTCGGCACATTTGAGTTCCATGTTGATCCTAGATATTAGGCCTTTGTCAGGTATACAGTTGGCAAATATTTTTTCCCATGCTGTGGGCTGTCTCCCTGCTCTCTTGATGCCTTCTTTTGCTTTGCAGAAAGTTGTTAGTTTGATGAGATTTCAGTTGTCTATCTTATTTCTTAAGGCATTGGCCTTTAGGGTTCTGAACAGGCATTGGTTGCCAGTTCCACTTCCATAAGAGTGTCTCCTGCATTTTCTAAGATTCTTATTGTTTGAGGTTTTACGCTTAGGTCTTTGATCCATTTAGAGTTAATTTTTGTGAATGGTGATAGGTAGGGGTCCTGTTTCAATCTTCTGCATGTGATCCGCCAGTATTCCCAGCACCATTCACTGAATAGGTTCTCCTCTCCCCAATGCTTGTTGTTGGAGGCTTTGTCAAAGATGAGTTGGTTGAAGAATTGAGGCTTTGCTTCCGGAATCTCTACCCTGTTCCATTAGTCTATGTGCCTGTTCTTGTACCAATACCAGGCTGTTTTGTTTACTGTAGGCTTATAGTGAAGTTTGAAGTCTGGAAATGTGATACCTCCTGCTTTATTTCTCATACTAAGGATTGTTTTGGCTATTCGTGGTCATTTATATTTCCATACGAACTTTGGTATTGTCATTTCCTGGTCTGAGAAGAATTATGTTCATAATTTAATGGGTATTGCATTGAATCTGTAGATTACCTTTGGTAGGATGCACATTTTAACAATGTTGATTCTTCCTATCCATGAGCCTGGAAAATTTTTCCATTTGTTTGTGTCTTCTTCTATTTCTTTGAGCAGCATTTTGTAGTTCTTATTGTAAAGCTCTTTCACTTCTCTGGATTGGAAGATGCCGAGGTATTTCATTTTTTGTGGCTATTGTGAATGGGATTGTGCTTTTCACTTGGTTCTCTGCCTGCTTGTTGCTGGCGTATAGAAATGCAACTGTCTTTTGCATGTTTATTTTGTACCCTGAGACTTTGCCAAAATCCGTTATCAGTGCAAGCAGGTTTTTGACAGATTCTCTTGGATTTTCAAGGTATGGATCATATCATCAGTGAAGAGGGATCACTTTACTTCCTCTTTCCTATTCGGATACCCCTGATTTTCTTCTCTTATCTAATTGCCCGAGCTAGTACTTCCAACCCAATACTGAACAAGAGGGGTGAGAGTGGGCAGCCTTGTCTTGTTCCAGTTTTCAGGGGAAATGTTTCCAACTTCTTTCCATTTAGCAATATGTTAGCTGTGGCTTTACCATAGATGGCACTTACTATTTTGAGGTATGTTCCTTCTATACTTAGGTGTTTTTGAGAGTTTTTATCAAGAAGGGATGCTGGATTTTATCAAAAGCTTTTTCTGTATCTAATGAGATAATCATGTGGTTCTTATTTTAACATCTGCTGATGTATTTAATGGCATTTATGGTCTTACGAATGTTGAACCAGCCCTGCATCCTGGGGATGAAGCCTACTTGGTTATAGTGGATGATTTTTGAGATGTGTTTTTGGATCCGATTTGCAAGAATCTTGTTGAGGACTTTTTCATCTATGTTCATAAGGGATATTGGCCTGTAGTTCTTTTTTTGTTGGATCTTTATCTGGTTTGGGTATCAGTGTGATGTTAGCTTCGTAAAATGATTTGGGGAGAATTCCATCTTTCTCAATTGCCTGGAATACTTTCAGTAGGATTGGTATCAGCTCCTCCTTGTACGTTTTATAGAATTCTGCTGGAAAGCCCTCTGGTGCAGAGTTTTTTTTGGTAGGTAGTTTCATATGACAGAATCAATTTCCTGGGATGTTATTGGTCTATTTAGTGTCTCAATGTCTTCTTGTTTCATCCTGGGGAGGTTGTCAATGTGTTAATGGCTAAACAAATTATGGAGTATCTATACCATGGAATACTACACAGCAATGTAAAGGAATTGATATGTGCAATAACTTGAATGAATAGTCAGGGATTTAAGTTTAATGGAAAAAGCCAACTTCAAAAGGACACTCACTTTATGAATTCTTGTATATAACATTTTTTACATGATAAAATTTTAGAAATTAATAACATTAATGATTACCAAGGATTAGGGGCAGGGTAGCAAGTGGGAAAGAGGTGAAAGTGCAATTATAAGAACACAGCACAAAGGATCTTTGTGATAGAAGTGTTTCATATCTAGACTTTGATAGTGTATACATGAACCTACACATGGAATAAAATTTCATGAAACCTAATACACATGTACCAACAAATGAGTGCATAAAAATCTAGAGAAATGTGAATAAAATCAATGAATTTTATCATGTAAATAACCTGTTTGTGATAGAGTTTTAAAATATGCTACCATTGGGAAAATGTGAGTAAAGTGCATGAGATTACTCTATATTATTTTTATAATTCCATGTGAATCTATAATTATCTCAATAAAATTTTTAATTAAAAAAAGATGCTGGGTGAGATTTAACTAATGGATTGTAGTTTGTTGACCCCTTTTCTAAAGCATACTAAATACCATTCTTTCGTTCTTTATTTTTTTTTAAGGAATGAAATGGTCATTGTAGTTGTTAAATGACTGATATCCTCTTGCAGTAAGTTTGCGTTCCATTAGTAATGGAAATAGATAACTATACTATGTGAATGTGATCTACATCACGGTAGGCCAGGATATGCCCAGAGGTGAAGCAAAGCTAATACACTTTAGTAACAGATATTATCATGTTGATTCACTTGCTATTTTTATTATAATGACTGAGACTTCAGTTAAGTTTAAATCAGAGTTTAAATACCACATTCTAGGTCCCTCTATCTAGAGCTCTTTCCCCACCCCAGACCTCAAACTTCTTCAAGTCTTTGGTTAAATATCACTGTTTAATTAGATATGACATTTCCTGATGATCATATTTGAAACTAGTCTCCCTATTCCCTTTCCTTGCAATATTTATCTCCATAGCAGACATCACTTTCTAGGATACTATCTAATTTACTTCTTTATTTGGATAATTTCTTATCTCCTACTCTAGAATGTAAGCTCTGTAGGGCAAGGATTTTTGTCTGTTTTCTCACAACTGTATGCCAAGTACCTATCTCAGAAAAAGTGCTCAGTAATTACTTATTCAATAAATGAATAAACACAGTAACTTTCCTGTCTTCTGTTGAGAAACAACTTTTCAGTAGATTGAATAGAATATTTTCTTGCATGGCATTCTGTTTGTCAGTGTGATTGATAAAGCAAGCACACCTGAATAACTTGTGGTCATTGATACTATCATTAGTTCAAGATAATGCTCATAGTTTAGGTTACTTTTGATGATAGTTCAGACAGGGGCCTAGACCAGTTAAATACCATCATGATACACCAACAACAAGCAGGCAGAGAGATCCAAATAAAAGGCACAATCCCATTCACAATAGCCACAAAAAAATGAAATACCTTGGCACCTTCCCAACTAGAGAAGTGAAAGACCTTTACAAAGAGAACTACAAAACACTGCTCAAAGAAATCCAAGAAGACACAAACAAATGGAAAAATATTCCATGCTCATGGATAGGAAAAATCAACATTGTTAAAATGTCCATCCTACCAAAGGCAATCTACAGATCCAACACAATACCTATTAAGTTACCAACACCATTCTTCTCAGACCTGGAAATGACAATACAGAAATTCATATGGAAACATAAACAACCATGAATAGCCAAAACAATCCTTAGCAAAAGAAACAAAACAGGACACGGAGCTCAGCCGTTGCCACTGCTGCGGCATCGCAGCGGTCTGGACAGCCACTGCAGCACAGACACAGCAGCCGCCGGCACCGCCACAGCCTCCGTGGTGGCCATAGCACATTGCGCCACCCATGCCTGAGGCAATCCACGACTTCAGTCCTTGAAGCCCATGCAGGCAAGATCTGCTGGGATCGGGGCCACCTCTTCTGCAACCGTGATGTCCTGCCGGCCTTGGGTCTCCTCCCGTGCTCCCTGAGGCAGGCTCCCATCTCCTGCCTCTGCCAAACTGGTGTCTGGCTCCATCCCCTCTGGGGCGAGCAGCTGAGATAGCACCACCTGCTGGCGATTCAAGGTAACAACACCAAAATGGGAGAAACAAGCTTGAAAAACAGACACAGGCCAGAGTGGTGAACGGAGGGTGATCTGAACTGTCCTTCACAGCAGGCCAGGGGCAACTGACCCTAACTGTGAACTAATTTACCAGCTTGAAAAGAAAGCTAGAAATCAGAGCTGAAAGGACATTGGACTTAAACGAAAAGTCTCAGAGTGTGCTTGATTGGTTCTGTTAGTTTAATGACTTAATTCTATTCCTATTGTATTGTTCCTTTTTTTCCTCTTCCTTTTCTTCTCTTTTCTCCTCTCTGTAAACCATATCTCTGTATAGAGGAACAGCACACCAATAAAGTAGTTGGTTAGCTTGTATGTTAGCATCATTGTATGTTTTACTTTTTTTTTGTATAGGAGTTGGCTAGTCTGTAGCTGTGGTCAATTGTTTTTATCTGTTTCAGTATAGGTCTCTCTCTCTCTCCATTTGTTGGTACACTCGTTTATTTCCCCCCTTACTCCTTTATCTCTACACTGCCCTCTTTCCCCCACTGTCTGCTCCATTCTCTTCCCTCTGCTAACTACATTTTATTTCAGGGAGTAAACCTACAGCCCCACTGCATGGACAGATTCCAAGGCAGTGGGAAGTGAGTTTCAGATTATCCATACGCCTATTGGCGAATACCAGGACATGCAGATATATCTTGACACAGCTCCCCGCTTAAGTAAATCTCAAAACTGCAAAAAGGACCACCCCAGTCTACAGAATTGAACAAAGTAAGAGGACATACATAAAGAATAGGAGATTGAACAAACAGAAGTAAAATCAAACCCTCTACACCTGAATAACAGAATTAAAGAAGATGGTGACGTGGAGGGAAGGAAAAAGTAGGAAGGGAGAAAAAAACCACACAAATGAAGAAAAAAACCAAAGAAGGATATAAGTCTCACACAGACCCCTGGGAGATCAGACACTGAGAAAACAGATTCTGGAACACAAACAATGAAGAGCCCCCAGAATGACTGGTCACATGCAACAAACCCAGACATCAAGACTTTAATAGAGAGAATTTAAAAAAATGAGGAGAGACAAGAGGAAAATAAGAAGGAGCTGATGTCAGAAATAACAGCAGTAAAGAATACTGTGATGGAAATAAATAACAAACTAATAAGCATGGAAAGCAGAATTAGCCAAGCAGAAGAAAGAATCTCAGAGCTCGAAGACCAAAACACAGAACTAACCCAAACTGTCAAAAGGATAGAAAAGAAGCTCAAAAAGAAAGAACAAAACCTTAAAGAGATGAATGATCACTTCAAGAGACCAAACCTAAGAGTAATTGGCCTTCCCGAGGCAGAGAAAGAAACAGAGGCCACACTGGAACAAACATTTCATGAAATCATTCAAGGAAACTTCCCTCATCTAATCAAGCATGAAAAAATTCAAACACAAGAGATTCAGAGAACCCCTGCAAGACAACAAATGAGAAGACCAACTCCCAGACATACAATAATTCGTCTAAACAAAGTAGATATAAAAGAAAAAATCCTAAAGGCTGCAAGAGAAAAAGGTCAGACTACATACCAGGGAAGACCAATTAGAATAGCAGCAGATTTATCTACAGAAACCCTCCAGGCTAGGAGAGCTTGGAGCCCTATCTTCAAAGTTCTAAAAGATAAACAATTTCAACTAAGAATAACCTACCCAGCCAAGCTAAGCTTCATCAGTGAGGGTGAATTGAAATCTTTCCCACATATCCAACCCCTAAGAACCTACATTTCCACAAGACCACCTCTACAAGAAACACTTAAGAAAGTATTGAACACAGAAGAAAAGAGAAAAAGAACAACAACGTTCTTTTCATTGTTTTCAAGAATACAGGCAAAAGATTAAAAACACACATGATCCAACTCTAAAACCAAAAGAAAGACAACACACAAAAAGGAAGAAAAACAACTCTGTAAGAACATTATGATAATTATGATAATATGAACTCTCACATTTCAATAATTAGCTTGAATGTGAATGGACTAAATGAACTACTGAAAAGATATAGAATGGCAAAATGGATAAAATATCACCAGGCAACAATCTATTGCCTTCAAGAGACTCACCTCACTAGAAAGGACACTCACAGACTCAAAGTAAAAGGATGGGAAACAAATTTTCAGGCGAATGCAACACAAAAGAAAGGAGGAGTCGCGATCTTAATCTCAGACAAAATACCCTTTAAGCTATCAAAAATTTAAAAAGATACAGAAGGCCACTGCATAATGATAAATGGTTCAATCTATCAACAAGAAATATCCATCCTAAACATATATGCACCAAACATAGGAGCACCAACTTTCATAAAGCAGCTCCTAGGTAAACTAAAAACAGATATTGACTCCAATACCATCATAGCTGGGGACTTCAATACCCCACTCACAACCCTAGACAGATCATCAGGACAAAAAATCAGCAACGAGATAGGAAACCTCAATGTGACTCTTGATGGACTTAATTGATACCTACAGAACCCTCCATCCAAAGACCACAGAATACACATTCTACTCATCACCACATGGAACATACTCTAAGATCGACCACATACTTGGCCATAAATCAAGCATAAGCAAATTTAAAAGGACCGAAATTTTACCATGCACCTTCTCGGACCACAGTGGAATAAAAATAAACATTAACACCAACAAGGTCCCCCCCAAACCCACAAAGACATGGACACTAAACAGCATGATGCTAAACAACTCCTGGGTCAATGATGAAATCAAAACAGAGATTAAAAGATACATGGAAACAAATGAAAATGAAGAAACACCTTACCAAAATCTCTGGGACGCCATGAAAGCTGTAGTAAGAGGGGAATTTACATCCCTACAAACACACATGAAGAAAATGGAAGGATCACAAATTAACAGCCTAAAAAGCCACCTAAAAAAGCTGGAAAAGCAAGACCACCAAAACCCTAATTTCAGCAGAAGAATACAGATCACCAAAATAAAAGCCCAAATCTGGGACATAGAAGACAAAAAGATAATACAAAAAAATCAGTGAAACAAAAAGCTGGTTCTTCGAAAGGATAGACAAGACTGATGGTCCCCTAGCTACACTGACCAAGAAAAAGAGAGAAAAAGCCCAAATAAACACAATCAGAAACACAAAAGATGAAGTCACATCTAATCCTGAAGAAATACAACAGATCATTAGAGACTACTATGTACACTTGTATGGAAACATACTTAAAAACATTTCAGAAATGGAGGACTTTCTGACATCACACAACCTGCCTAGGTTGAAACAAGAAGAAATTGAGACCCTAAATAGACCAATAACAATCAAGGAAATTGACTACGTAATAAGAAAACTACCTACAAAAAAAGCCCTGGGCCAGATGGCTTTCCAGCAGAATTCTACAAGACATTTAAGAAGGAGCTTACACCAATCCTACTGAAGGTATTCCAGGCAATTGAAAAAGATGGAACTCTCCCCAAATCATTTTACGAAGCCAACATCACATTCATACCCAAGCCAGTTAAAGATTCAACAAAGAAAGAGAACTACAGGCCAATATTTTTGATGAACATAGATGCTAAAATTGTCAACCAGATCCTAGCGAAACGGATTCAACAACACATCTCAAAAATCATCCATCATGACCAAGTAGGCTTCATCCCTGGGATGCAAGGCTGGTTCAACATTCGTAAAGCCATAAATGTAATTAGATACATCAACAGATGTCAAAACAAAAACCACATGATTATATCATTAGATGCAGAAAAAGCTTTTGATAAAATCCAGCACCCCTTCTTGATAAAGACCTTTGAACAGCTAAGCATACGGGAGCATACCTCAAAATAGTAAAAGCCATCTACGAGAAACCCACAGTCAGCACACTCCTAAATGGACTAAAACTGGAACCATTTCCCCCGAATACTGGAACAAGACAAGGATGCCCACTCTCACCCCTCCTGTTCAATATAGTATTGGAAGTCCTGGCTAGAGCAATCAGAGAAGAGAAGGCAATCAGAGGTATTCAAATAGGAAAAGAGGAAGTCAAGCTATCTCTCTTTGCAGATGACATGATCGTGTGTCTTGAAAACCCAAGAGAATCTGTCAAAAACCTCCTTACACTGATAAAGGCCTTCGGCAAAGTCTCAGGATATAAAATAAATGTGCAAAAGACAATCGCATTTCTTTACACCAATAATAAACAAACAGAAACCCAAATAAAAACCACAATTTCATTCACAATAACCACCAAAAAAATGAAATACCTTGACATCTTCCTAACCAGAACGTGAAAGACCTTTACAATGAAAACTACAAAACACTGCTCAAAGAAATCAAAGATGACACAAACAAGTGGAAAAATATCCCATGCTCATGGATTGGAAGAATCAACATTGTGAAGATGTCCATCTTACCTAAGGCAATCTACAGACTTAATGCAATACCTATCAAATTACCAGCAACATTCTTCTCAGACCTAGAAAAAACAACACAGGGATTCATGTGGAAACACAAACGACCAAGAATAGCCAGCACAAACCTCAGCAAAAAAAACAAAGCAGGTGGTATCACATTACCAGACTTCAAACTTTACTATAAAGCTACAATCATCAAAACAGCTTGGTACTGGTACAGGAACAGGCATATAGATCAATGGAATCAAATTGAGATTCCAGAAGAAAAACCTCAATTTCTCAACCAACTCATCTTTGACAAAGCCTCCACCACCTATCACTGGGGAGAGGAAAACCTATTCAGTAAATGGTGCTGGGAAAACTGGCTAACCACATGCAGAAGATTGAAACAGGACCCCTATCTATCCCCATACACAAAAATTAACTCTAAATGGATCAGAGACCCACATTTAAAACCTCAAACCATAAGAACCTTTGAAAGTGAGGGACATACCCTCATGGAAATTGGAACTGGCATCCAGTTCCTGAACAAAACCTGAAACCCACAGGCCATAAGAGATAAGATAGACAAGTGGGACCTCATTAAACTGACAAGCTTCTGCAAAGCCAAAGAAACCATCAAGATAGCAGGGAGACAGCCTGGAGACTGGGAGAAAGTATTTGCCAATTCCAGGTCTGACAAAGGCTTAACATCTTGGATCTGCAAGGAACTCAAATGTGCTGAAAAGACAAAAACAAACAACCCCATTATAAAATGGGCAAAAGATATGAACAGACACTTCTCAAAGAAAGACATACGAGCAGCCAACAGACACATGAAAAAATGTTCAACCTCACTAATCATCAGGGAAATGCAAATCTAAACCACACTGAGATACCACCTAACTCCAGTCAGAATGGCAATTATCAATAAATCAAAAAATAACCGTTGCTGGATAGGGTGTGGTGAAAAAGGAACACTTCTACACTGTTGGTGGGAGTGCCAAGTAGTACAACCTCTGTGGAAAACAGTATGGCAATTCCTAAAAGTTCTAAATATTGACCTCCCATATGACCCCACAATCCCCCTACTGGGAATATACTCTGAAGAACTCAAATCACTCTATAATAAAAAAGATACCTGCACACGTATGTTTATTGCAGCACTGTTCACAATAGCAAGAACCTGGAAGCAACCATGCTGTCCATCAAAAGACGACTGGATTAAAAAATGTGGTACATATACACGATGGGATACTATGCAGCCATAAAAAAGAACAAAATCATGAATTTTGCAGCAACCTGAATGTAACTGAGTCTATAATACTGAGTGACCTCTCACAGAAACAAAGATCTGAGTATCACATGTTCTCACTCATATAATGGACCTTGAACATCCAATGTAATAGTATAAGAAAATGACTGACAGTGGTGGGAAACTATGAGGGGGGAGGGGAAGGGAGATGGGATTAACAGTAGTAAATATTTGTCTGGGGATGGAGAGACACCTCTTATCAACAAGGGTGCCTGAACAAAGCATATTTGTATACCTAACCCTTAACTCTACCCCACAATATCATAATAAAAAATATTGATTAAAAAAAAAAAGAGAAACAAAGCAGGAGGTATCACACTTCCAGACTTCACACTTTACTATAAAGCTACAGTAATCAAAAAAGTCAGGTATTTGTACAAGAACAGGTACCTAGACCAATGGAACAGGATAGATATTCCGGAAACAAAGCCTCAATTTCTCAACCAACTCATCTTTGACAAAGCCTACAACAACAACCACTGGGGAGAGGAGAACCTATTCAGTAAATGGTGCTGGGAAAACAGACTGACCACATGCAGAAGCTTGAAACAGGGCCCCTACCTATCACCATACACAAAAATTAACTAAATTGATCAAGCACCTAAACATAAAACCTCAAACTATAAGAATCTTAGAAAAGGCAGGAGACAGCTTTATGGAAATTGGAACTGGAGACCAATTCCTATTCAGAACCCTAAAGGCCAATACCTTAAGAAATAAGATAGACAAGTGAGGCCTCATCAAACTAACGAGCTTCTGCCAAGCAAAACAAACCATAAAGAGAACAGGGAGACAGCCCACAGAATGGGAAAAAAATATTTGCCAACTGTATATCTGACGAAGTCCTAATATCTAGGATCTACAAAGAACTCAAACACACTGAAAGGAAAAAAGCAAACAGTTCCTTTAAAAAGTGGGCAAAAGACATGAATAGAAACTTCTCAGAAGAAGATATAGGGGCAGCCAACAGACACATGAAAAAAGTGCTCAGCCTCACTCATCATCAGAGAAATGCAAACCAAAACCACATTGAGATACCACCTAATTCCAGTAAGAATGGCCATCATTAATAAAACATACAACAACAGATGCGGTGAGGATGCGGAGAAAAAGGAACACTTTCTACACTGCTGGTGGGAATGCAAACTAGTGCAACCTCTTTGGAAGACAGTGTGGCAATTTCTGAAAGAACTAGAAATTGACCTTCCATTGACCTAGCAATTCCCCTATTGGGAATATACCCAGAGGAACTCAAATCATTCTACAAAAAAGATGCATGCACACGTATGTTTGTTGCAGCTCTATTCATAATAGCAAAAACATGGAGCCACCATGTTGCCCATTGAAGCTGGACTGGAAAAAAAATGTGGTACATATACACAATGGAGTAGTATGCAGCCATAAAGAAGGACAAATATATGGAATTCGCAGCAACTTGGATGCATTTGGACGCGATCATACTCAGTGATCTATCACAGAAACAAAGAACAGAATACCAGATGTTCTCACTCATAAGTGGACCTTGAACAATTATAATACTATAAGAAAGGGATTCACAGTAATGGAAAGCTGTCAGGGGAGGGGACATGGGATTGTTAGTTGAGAGAAACTGCTAGAGGAGGGAGGGTGTATCTTATCAACAAGGGTACCTGCATAATCAATGTTTGTATACCTAACCCTGAATTGTACCCCACATCTTTATAATAAAAAATTTTAAAAAATATACCATCGTGAATGTAAGTAGCTCCGTGGATTTTGTTTTTCTTATGGATAATGGATCTCTTCTTTCAGTCAGTGCCCAATACATGTGCATTAAGTCTGGTGATGGCTTGAAGTGAATCAGGATCTGCAGGAACATTATTAAGTTCCCCAGTGCCTTGAAATTTGTCAGTGAATGAGTATATAGGTAGTCAGGATCCTCCCTAACTTAAGATGAAGTTCGATGGAGAGGACCTTGCATACTTATACATAGAGTGACTGAATTTTCTGAAATAAGATGTTTCATTCTGATGTATGAATTCAGTCATGGCTGATACTAGACTGAAGCAGGATGGTAGACCTTCAGCTATTTATATGGGTTCCTGGATTTCAGCCTTAGTTGTTCACATAAAAGTTTGCAAAGCCTTTTCACATATTTTTCAGCAACTGAAACTCTCTCACAGTGTTTGTTTCCTACCTTCAAAGTATTGATGTCTCCTCATGAGCAGGAAGTCACATACTCTCCAGAGTACTAATACTAATACAACATAGGTCTAGCTTAGGGGCCTATGTGTGGAATGACCCATGTCTTTATTTCTGCCATCAGTCAGGATATCTAAAATATTCTGCCTTGCTCAGAATTGTGAGGTCTAAGTGTGTATGGAATCATATAAATAATTTTATCAACTGACTCAGATAATGGAAAATGTTTGAAAAGTCATTTAGTACCTGGAAAATTATGAAAATGTGGTGCCCTGATATTAGGAATAAGACCTTTGATCACAGAGCCAACAGTTCCATAATTATTTCCTTCCAAAAAGTGTTCACTTACTTTCCAGTGATGTCCTAGTTAAAGTACTGCACAATTGCTACCTGCTCACTTATATTCATATGTGTAGTGCTTCTGGAACTTTGGGTTCATAATATGGTGCTCATGTCCTATACTTTAGGCTGTAGAGAGTTCAGCAGAAGTTTGACTCAGAGAACCTTAAGTTTTTGGATGAACCAAGGATAACCTGAGTCAGAGGGAAAATTCAAATGGTAGCCAGGGAGGTAAGCAAAGATTCAAGGATAATTTTGTCTCTCCTGGTTGCTATTTAATTCACCTGTGAAATTCTGTCAGTTTTGTAATAGTTTAAAAATGTATTTATGATAAAGGCACAACTTTCAATATATGAATTAAAAAATGACACTTTTTCTTCGCTTCAAAACTAATCTCTATACAATATTCATTTCTGAGATTTGGAGTGTAAATATAATTTACTGGTATACTTGAGTATTTTTGTCATTCAAATATTTTTATGCAAACTAAACCTTAAGTATGATAACTGCTGAATTTAATATTTCTTTTTACAAAGATAACAGAATCACATGAAAAATGCTTCTGATATAGTATTAAGTAAAGAAGGTTCATTAAAAATTGCATTTATAATGTGATCTCAACTTTCAATCCTGTATCAACCTTGGTAAGGATATCTTAGAAAATCTCACTGGGCATTCCTTGATTCAAGAACATTTGCAGTTTGTTGAAGGACATTATTCAATGTATGAAATAAATGTAAAAATTCTAGAAAATTTACTATCAATGTCTTAAGAAGGTCATATGACAATGTCCAGAGGCAAATAACATGTGTACAGACTTTCTGAGCTGACCCCTTCGACCACTCATTCTATAGTACGAGCTCCCAAGTCAGTTTATAATTTTGGACTCTTTCACAGAGGACCTCATACAAGACTGTATGTAACTATATGCTAGTTCATATTTGATAAGTTATTTCTGAATACTGCTAGATGGCTATAAAATTTACAGGGTACAGGATATCTTGGGGTTAAGTGGCTTCTGCTGTCTCATGTCATCCACACTACCTAGTACGTACATGTTTTTAACTTGAATTGCCACAAGAAAAGTGTCCGTTGTATGAGACATGGCTCCCTAGTACATGCATAGTTTAAACATGAATTACCACACGAAAAGTGCTCATTATGTGACACATGAGCTATGCTTTCTGACTGATCTGATTAGTTATGATGACTGATCTCTTGTACACAAAATGATGTTTAAAATTGATCTCTGTAAATGAAGTTTCCTGTTAGCCACATGGAGTAGCCACAAGCCAAAATTTTGGTTCCAGTTGATGCTCCAGCTAATGGGTATCATCAACTGCCAGACATATGAACAAATAAACCTTCAAATGGATACTTCCAGTCTTTGAGTATTTCCAACTGATGCCTTAGATATTTTGGAACAAAACCAAGGCATTCCTGTTAACGCCATTCCAAATTCTTAACATACAGAATCTGTGAATGTAATAAAATGGTTGCTGTCTCTAAATTTGGAATGACTTGTTACTCAGAAATAGGTAACTGAAATAGAAGTTGGTACTTGTAAGTAGAGTGCTGCTATAACAAAATCTGAAAATGTGTGACATTGGTTTTAGGACCATGTGGCAGAGTATGATAGCAGGGCCTTGGAAAGAGTAGTAGAAAATGCTTACAGGGCCTTAAAGGGGCTGTTAGTGAGGCATTAAAGGAGAGTAAGGAAAATTGGAAGCTAAAGGAAAAGGATCCCTTGTTCTGTAGTAGCAGAAAGTCAAAACACCCTTCTATGGTAACATGGAAAATAGGATATCTACATAATAAAGTTGATGATCTAGCTATAGAAATATGTAGGCCATCTGGCTTATTTTCACTGCATATGATAAAATGTAGAAGGAAAGATATGTGCTAAATAATTTACTCATTATAAGAATCCAAGTCTTTGTGGGCTTGAAAATAGTACTGTTTCTCTTTCCAGCCTCTCTATACAGTGATGCTCAAATGAAAAAAAAGAAGGGGGGGGTGCCTAAACAAATATCAAAACCAGGTCAGGATTATCGAATTCTTTGTCAAAACTTCAAAAATATGTAGGCCAATTTCTTCCAGAACTTCTAAGACATAAAAGATATTCCTGGGATCTTACTTTACAGATCTTTTTTTGTTAAATAATGAGACTTCTCAAAACTTTAAGTGGTTTATACAACAGCATTCTCACAGTATCCTAAACTAAAGAAACCTGTGGAAATGTTTTGTTATGCTTTTTGTTTAATGGAGTGGATTTTAAATTGGTTCACAAAAAATCCACAAAGTTTTTTCAGATAATTGTGTATCAAGATGGACTGAACGGGATAGAGATAGTACAACATGGAGTGCATTGGGGTCTCAGACTACTACAGGAGAAAGTAGACTGAGAAAATGTCTCAGCTGCAAGCATAAACTATTTTTTAATGGAACAAGGAAAGGTGACACAGAGGGTGGAATCAAGAGACAGAGGCAGAATGAACGGTGGTAGAGAGTAACACCCAAGCAGTAAGACAGAACAAGGAACTGGAAATATGTGCCCAGCTAGATTTCAGAATAGTTATTGACTAATGACTGCCCATGTCCATCAAGAAATGGTGTCTATGTTCCCTTCCACTCAATTTGAGTGGAATTGTGAATTTGGTGAAAGTAATAATGTGAGACTTCCAATACTAGTCCACTTTGTAATTATTTGAACACTTGTTTTTAGAGCCCAGTCATGTTCTGATGAACTCCAAACAACTACATGAAGATGTCACATATAAGTGTTCCAGCTGACAGCTCTAGTTGAGACCATAGCTGACAGGCAACATCAAGTGCCAGACATGGGAGTGAGTGAGGTTTCAGATGATATTAGCCTCCAGACTTTAAGTCTTCCCAACTGAGGCATCTGACACTATAGAGCAGAGATAATCCATCTCTGCTGTGTCCTTTCCAAATTTCTAACTCTAATTCAGTATCTGAGAGCATAATAAATCATGTTGCATGCTACTAAGTTTGGGAGGTTTGTTATATAGCAATGACAGTTGAAACAGTACTTGATAGTCAGTACTCTTCATGTCTAAACCAGGTTCTAGTCAGACAGGTAGAATGTTCTACAGTTCTGATTGAGGAATTCCATTAGTAGACTTTTGATTATTTGTTTGCTTTAGTTAAAAAGTTAATTAGTTAGAAATAATACTACTGTGGAAAACTCATTACTGCTTGGACTGAGAGTTTGTCAGAAGCATATATCTATGGAATATGTTTAAAATGTCAGATAGGTCAGTCTTTTTTAAACTTTCAAACTTTCTAACATTCCTAAGAAATGAAACGCTTTCTCATAAATAGCAATGTCTCACTATAGCAGTAGCTTTTAGAAGTAAGTTTAGGAGGTAGGTATTATGATCCACAGGGGATAAGAAAGAGGAATATACATACATATATATATATATATTTTTTTTCTCTTTTAAATCCCTAGAGATTCTTATGAGATTTGTATTTGAGACTCACTGACTTGTACACTAATATCTCCCTGAGACCTGACACAGGTTATTGTACTAACTTCCAATTCTCAGCAGTCAGTAGCATTGCAAAGAACTAAGGAAATTATTATTTTACAAGCATCCTTGGGTTGCTACATAAGAATCTGGAGTTTCATATTTGTTTAAAAGTGGTCTTTGGATTGATATAAAAATGTCAAAAATGCGCAAGCTCTACTGTATCAATGTTATTTTAAAGAACAGCTGAAAAAGTGTTACTGGGTCAGTAACACTTCAATTATTCCCCTCAAATAATAGAGCTATTTTAAAAGTGCTCAGAAAGTCTAAAGTTTTATCATCAAATTTTAGTTCAATGCTTTTATTATATGGTTTGGTGCACATCAATTTGTTGCCTGACAGGAGTAAAATTGAGACCAAGATAACAAAAATAAAGATACAGAATCAGAAAGATGATTGTGTGAGCCAACTGCCCTTTTAAAATAATTCTTCCTTTCCTAATGCATGCCAGCAGTTTCAAACCAGGGCCACCTCTTTATCCTCACTCCCTCCAAAACTGTGTGGCTATGTTGTCCCATCTTTGCTATACTTGTCAATCTAAGAACTGAGATTTCTTTGTCCACTTATCTTCACTTGGGTCTATAATGTTATTCATTGCATTATGAATATCTCTCATTTCTTTTTATATGACATTCTTCCTTTCCTGCAAGGTCAATGCCTCCCTAATTTCTGGATTGCTCTATTATCTATTTCATTTGCTCAAGGCAACTGGCAAATTTGTGTAAAAGCTAAAGCCATGTGCAACATCAAACCAAGAAGCAGGAGTGGGGGAAGGGGTAAATAAGGTGACATCTAAGATTTCTTTTTAATATGGGAGGAAGGATTGAAGTTCTCAGAGAGTCAGAGGTTTTATAGCAAAGGAGACCCCTGGAACTCCTGTTTCATTATAGGCTCTATAGCCCTCCACTCTACCAGCTGAGCCATTGAAAGATGCCCCTGTTTCATTATAAAGAAACTCACTAAATGATAACATCTTTTAAGGTCTGGAATTTTTGTCAGCTTTGTTCATTGATGTATCCCAAGTGCCTACAATAGTACCTGGCATATAACAGGTTATTGATATAAAATTTTATTAAATGATTAAATGCACCTCACTTTCTCTTTGAGAGGCAGCCTGATATAATGCAAAGATCATTGGCTTTGGATTTATCTTTTATCTGATGTCAAATATTGAAGGCACCTAAGAATTCAGTAGGGACTACTTTCTCTTATAAATCCGTATTTTTCCTTAGATGGTTCCATTCACAGTCATTCAATTACAATCTATAAGCTGATAATACCCACATTTATATTTCTACCTTCAATTTCATGTATTCAATTACCTACTTGACTTTTTGTTTGAATGATTCACAGGTACCTCAAACTCATCATATTTAAAATTGCACTTATTATATTTTCCCCATATTAGCTATTCAGATGCGCTGAATCAACCCTGCTGTGGCGTATATTACATTGATTGAGACTAATTTTAGCCTTTTCAAGTCCCAGAGTATTATTTCCAGCAGCAGACTGATGACAAATTCTTTAAAAAACTCCTTTTACTTGTCTTATACAAACTAGCCCACAGAAGTTAGAGACAAAGATAAAAAACACCCCCAATCTCTATTTCTTCCTCCGAACATTATCCTAGAAAATTCCAAGTTTAAGATCTAAATTAATGTAATTTTGATTTTGAGATCTCTTCAAGTTCTGAGAAGTAGAATCAAGAGCTGATAAGGAAGATCAGGGTTATTGCTATGGTATAAACTCCATATAAATAGAGGGGCGTATAAAAGGAATAGTTCACTATAATTTACTGACTTAAGTAAATATCAAGGCCAAATGTCTGGATCAGGACAGGATTTTTCATTAACTTTTAGGGCCAAATAACTCTTTCTGTGAATGTGGGATGTGGAGACTTCCCTGTACATTGTATACTGTTTAGCAACATCCCTGGTCTCAACTTATTAGACACCAGTAGCACCATTGCCTCAATTGTGAGAACCAAAAATGTCACCAGACATTGCTAAATGACCTTTAAGTGGCAAAAATGTCCTCAGTTGATAGCCACTGATCTAGGAGAACTGCTTTATCAGAGATTGATGATCTGAGCAATGATATTAAAGAATTATTGACTAATGGGATTCTTACCAAATCCTTATGTCCATATATATCACCTATTTTAGTAATGAGAAAAAATGTCTAGGCCTGGCGCAGAGTCTCACACCTGCAATCCCAGCACTTTGGGAGACAGAGGCGGGAAAATCAGGTGAGGCCGGGAGTTTGAGACCAGTCTGGGCAACATAGTGAGACACTTATTTATAAAAAAATTAATAAAGGTATCATATAACCTGACTTCTAATGATGCTGTAAGGTCATAGTAGCCAAAACATCATGTAGTGAACACATGAACCAATGGAACAGAATAGAGAATCCAGAAATAAACCCAAATACCTACAACTAACCGATATTCAACAAAATAGACAAAAGCCTGCACTGGAGGAAGAAGGTTACTCTATTCAAGAAACAGTGCTGGGACAATTGGATAGCTACATGCAGAAAATTGAAATTTGATTCTTATCCCTCATATAAAAAATTAACTCAAGATGGATTAAAGACATAAATGTCAGACCCAAAGGCATAAAAATTCTGGAAGAATACCTAGGAAAAACTCTTCTGTACATTGGCCTACACAAAGAATTTATGACTAAGGCTCCAAAAGCAAATGCAACAATAACAACAAAAATAAATGATACTTGATTAAACTAAAAAGCTTTAGCACAACAAAATAAATCATCAACAGAATAGAGGCAACCTGTAAAATGGGAGAAGACATTTGCAAACTATACATCTGTCAAAGGATTAATATCAAAAATCTAGAAAGAACTCAAATAAATCAGTAAGAAGAAAACAGACACCCCATTACAAAGTAAACAAACAACATGAACAAACATCTCTCAAAAGGAGATATACAAATTACCTACAGACATATGAAAAACTGCTTGACATCACTAATCATCAGGAGAATGCAAATTAAAACCACAATGAGATACCACTTTACACCAACTAGAATGACCATTATTAAAAAATTATAAAAAACTATAGACATTGGTACAGATGTGATGAAAATGGAATGCTCGTACACAGTTGATGAGAATGTAAGTTAGTACAATCTTTATGGAAATTAGTATGGAACTAAAATAGATCTGCCATTTGATCCAGCAATCCTACTACTTGGTATCTACCCAAAGGAACAGAGGTCGTTATACAAAAACAACACCTGCACTTTTACGTTAATTGCCACACAATTCACAATTACAAAGATGCGGGAATCAGCTCTGCTCGGTGGCTCAGCCTGTAATCCCGCGCCTTTGGGAGACTGAGGTGAGTGGATTGCCTGAGCCTGCGGGTTCGAGATCCGCCTGGGCAGCGAGACCTCATCTCTATAATAAATCAAAAAATCAGCAGGGTGTGGTAGCACATGCCTGTAATTCCGGCTACTTGGAAGGCTGAGGCAGAAGGATTGCTGGAGCCCAGCAGGTCGAGGCTGTGGTGGCCGGGAGCAGCCACTGCACTCCAGTCTGGGTGACAGAGTGAGACTCCAACTCAAAAAAAAAAAAAAAAAAAGATGCGGAATCAACCTCATTGCCTATAAAATGACTAGTGGATAGAAAATGAGAATGTAGTATACATATATACCATGAAATACTGTTCTGCCATTAAAAAAAAAATGAAATAAGGCCTTTTGCAGCAGCATGGATAGAATTGGAGACTATCATCCTAAGTGTAGTAACACAGGAATGAAACTCCAAATACTGCATGTTCTCACTTATAAATGGGAGCTAAACTAAGGATCTTCAAAAACAGATAAAATCATATAATAGACACTGGAGACTCAGACGTGGAAGGGTGGGAAGGGGAGAATGAAAACACCAGTAGCACCATTACCTCAATTATGATTAAAAATCACCTATCAGATGGGTGTGGTGGGTACACTTAAAGCCCAGACTTCTTTGTTACTATACAATGTATCCATGTTGCCAAAAACCATTTGTACCCTCTAAAGCTAAATAAATAAATAAATAAATGCCAGGAGTGGTTGTGTGTGCTTGAAGTCCTAGCCGCTCAGGCAACTCATAGGGAGGATTGTTTAAGCCCAGGAGTTTAGGGTTACAGTGAGCCATGATCACGCCACTGCACTTTATTCTGGGCAAGAGAACAAGACTGCTTCTAAAAAATAAATAACTAAAAATAAAAATATAAGAAAAAAATATTTAAGTTTTGAAAATTTTCAATGAGCATTAATAATCATACTTACCGTTACTGTGACCAGATACAAGATGTAGAGTATGGCTTATTAGAAACCCAGTAAATCACTCTGTTATATTTGTAGAACATGAATTGCCAAATTCCTGGAACCGATGAAGATTAAAAAATGATCTTTATTTGTTCAAAAGGATATTTCAGAGGAAAAAAGAAGTTTCTGCCACCTCACAACACCTAATGAAAAGGCAGTGGATTATATGAATTATCTAGAAGTATAGGTGATCCTAAATGACACCAATACTGAGACAGGAGATAGTTAGAGAAAGGCTAGGCAGACAGACAGGTGGTCCTCTGGTAACAACGTAGCAAACTGCTGGCAGGCCTCACAGATTCAGCATTGGTAAAACAAACTCCCTGAGAGCCTCTCAAGATAAAGCTTAAGTACTCACTGCTGGGATCAAAAGACAACCAATCAGCTCACCATTAGGCCCCTACCTCCTGCCAATTGGTCCTTAGTACTGGCCAATTAGAACAGCTAAGTGGGGACCAATCAGCTCACAGCTAATGTTAGCCAATTGGCTTGGACTTAGGGCTATATAAAACACCAGGTTTCAGCCCCAGGCAGGCAATCACTTCGGGTCCCCTCTTACAGCGGAAGCTATGCTGTCGTCTCAGTAAATCCTGCTTTCTCACTTTCTGTCTGTCGGTGTCCCTCATTCTTCCTGGGCATGAGATAAGAACCTCGACCCTGAAGAGCTGTGACCTGAAGAGTTGCAGAAGATCATCAGAGCCGAAGAGCTGTGCACCTCAGAGGCTGGCTTGCTGGTCGATGGAGCAGGCTGAACCAGGAGAGCTGCTGGAAGAAGTCAGACTCTGAAGCTGAGACACCCCCGGGGATAGGCTTGCCAGCCCACTGAACCAGCAACACTCTCAGGGCTTGGCTTGCCAGCCCATTAGAGCCAACACTTCCGGGGCTATGCTTACCAGCCCCTCAAGATGAACCTCTCTGGGGCTTGTCTGGCCGACCCATTGAGCTGACACTCTCGAAGCCCAGGCTGACCTGGAAAATCCATATCAATACCTTTGTCAAGGCACTGGAAGTACATGGATGCTGGATATTTATAGTCCCATGCCAAGCTGGTATGGTCAATTTGAAAAGATCTATAGAAAAATACTAGTTCCATGGTGATGCTATTCAAGAGAGACTCACGCAAAGATGAAACTCAGAGTACTCCAGATAAAGGCTCATACATTCTTGGCCTCAATCAGCCCAGGTACGATCAACAAGATCACAAACAGCCATTTCAGTATTTCTGGCACTAACTCTTAGGATACTATACTTGGTCTTCACTATCTCCAACCACTTGTTTATCTTGGAGATGAGATTGAACACCACTTTCAGTTTAGATGTTACTGAATATAAGTGTGGTGATGTTCCCTGAGTATAATTAAAAGGTTTCAGTCTATGGTATAGGGCCAAGATTAGCAACAAAGAGATTTATATATGATCTCAGGTAGTTCATCTACAAGAAAGGGAAACAATCCTCATAAAGGAAATCAGATCTGTTTGGAATTCCCAGAATACATGGCATTCTGAGAAGGCAAGCCTGTTTGAAAGCTTAGATCTATCTACAGACCAGATCTCTAATAGCTGTCAACTATGTTGCTCTGTGTAAACACTTGCTGTTTCATGAAGAGCTAAGAGCTACTAGTCTTCTACTCCTTGGAGACAGGTGACTTTTTTATGATAGTGTATTTCAAATGTCATTTTACTATTATCTTCAGATGAAATACATTTTATGACTTCATCCAGCAAGCACACACACACACAAATATATTACTGAAACGAAATCTTCACAAAATAGTTATTTTTAAAATGCCATGTATTCTTATATTTCTTTTTTATTTTATATTTCATATTACATGTGTACTGTTTGTGACCAACTTAATTGACTTCATAACTTAGTGAATTATGATCTGAAATTTGAAAAACATGTTTCTAATATAGCTAAGATTTTACTTTGAGTGATATAATTTAGAAGTAAGTCGGATATTATGTCAAGTTTTGCATTGGTCTGTGTGAGAGAAATAAAAACATCTGATTTTTTTACACATCTGATTTTTCTCAGAAGATATCACCATGTATTTATGAGAGCATTAAGCAATGACTGGAACTATTAAAAAATGAAAGACCTCAGAAGTAATTTGGACCTGAATTATCTTTTTTTTTTTGAGTCGGAGTCTCACTCTGTCACCCAGACTGGAGTGCAGTGGCCGCTCCCGGCCACCGCAGCCTCGACCTGCTGGGCTCTGGCGATCCTTCCGCCTCAGCCTTCCAAGTAGCTGGAATTACAGGCATGCGCTACCATGCCCGGCTGATTTTTTGATTTATTGTAGAGATGAGGTCTCGCTGCCCAGGCGGGTCTTGAACCTGCGGGCTCAGGCAATCCACTCACCTCAGCCTCCCAAAGGCGTGGGATTACAGGCTGAGACACCGAGCCCAGCTCTGAATTTTCTTTTGTTTGAGAGGGGTAATTGAAGACATTAAGTACCCTGTGAAAATCCTGCATACTGAAAAATATCTCCAAATTTGGCAGCCTGTCTGGAAACAATTCTTAATGGCAAGCCCATAGAGTTAATGAACAAAGACTTTTTGTTTTTAAAACCAGATAGAAGAACTCATGAAACCAGACTGCTGGAAACAAATTATTCACCCTTCATGTCCCAAATTAAAGGGTTGTAATCACAGTTGCTTAGGTTTTATGGAAGTTACACTTCTCTATATATAAACTGTTGTGCAAAGTATTCCAGGTGACCTCTACATATGGGTTACTATGAAACTACTCCAGGTGATGGATACACAAAAATCTAGAACCATCCCTGACTCTCAGAAGATTTACAACCTGTAAGACTGGCCAGATTTTACTGAATATACTAGGAAAGAGAAAGTGGGGCAGAGCAAAAGGGTTAATGGAGATAGCACATGACATTATAAGCATGTGACTATGAAGGTTCTAAGAAAAATGCCACTTTCTTTACCCTTCATTTTTGAATCTTTGGTGAGAGTCCTGATTATCCACAGACTCCTAATTTGAAGTGACTATTGGGAATGAAGATTTAATGAGCTTGACCTAGTACATGGTTAAATGAAGTGAGCAACTACATCCAGATATTACTAGATGAAATACCTCTCTGGCTCACAGGAGTGCGATTGTAATCAAGTGTGGTACCAGAAGCTTCAAGATAGGTGATGAATATATACTGTTATGACTTTGAGCCTCCTTGTTCAGTATAAAATGAATGATGGGGTAAATGTACACTCTATCTAATGGGATTACAGTTCGGAGCCACTGCCTGTATCAAAAAAACCCAGGAAATGAAGAGGATGTAATACAGAGGATCTACAAATATCTGTTGCCTGTTAGTGAATTGGGAAAAATAATTTTTATATATCTGTTAGCCTGGTGCTTGGGAGTTAAGGCTGGTGGATAAGGTTATCCTTTGCCTGGGAAAAGTTTACAGTTGACTCTGTGTGAATTCCATGGGGAACAGAGAAGTTAAAGTAGAGAGTGAATCAGTTATGAAGTTGGATTGTATGTCATCATAAGCTAAAGAGTCTATCTACCCATATCCTTAGGCTTTCTAATGGACAGTTGCTTTTGAACTTGTGACTTTCATACAGAGGCCTATGGAGGGAACAAAGACTGAAAGCATATGTTTTTAAAGTAGGAGGGATCAGGAACTGAAGGGAAAATGCTCATCTTGAAAACAGAGTGTTAATTCACACCAGAGGTGACTTGAACTCTGAATTACAGCCCAGATTTGTTCTGTCATCCTAGTTGTGTAGGGAAAGTATGTCACTAACAAAGTCCAGAGACATCTGACATGTGAAGATCTGGGCCTGTAAACCAAGCTTAGAGTGCATAGATAAAGGACTGCTTATTTTTTCATTCTTGCAATGGTCAATTACTGAGGAAATATATAGATTTCAGCATGTACTACATAGTTTTTAAAAGGAAGAGAAAGTTGTAGGGAGTCTCAGCAAGCATCTAACCTCTTTTCCATTTAGGCTCTTGACATGTTTGGTCATACTTAGAGAACTTTTTGGAAAAACAATGCCGAGATCCTAGCTGCCTTAGGAGTCAAAGAACCTCCTGGAAAATAATTTGTCCTTCAGAAATAATCACAGATCTCAAGTTGAGTTCAAAAACAATGGATCAGCCCCATTATAAATGGTGATTACAATTACAGAATAAGTATATATCATTCAGTTGGATTTGTTACTGACCCAGCTGATTTATAGGGACTCATATTTTAATCATAGAGGAATATCAAGAAAAACGGGCAGGCAAGGGCAATGGACATCGAGAGTTTTAGTGTAAAAATGCCCAGGAGTGCTGCCAGCAGTAAGAATCTAGAGCAGTTTTCATTAATGAGTGGTGCCTTAAGAGGCAATGGATCCCATAGATTTTTTTGGCTTTTGACATGCATGAGCATAGTTGGAGAACTGGTTGGAAAAGCAATGCTAAGATTCTAGTTACCTGGAAGAGTAGGCATCACCAGAGCAATAAAAGAAGCAAATAGGCAGCATGTGGTAGCCAAGAGGACTGGTTCACGTAATATGTGAGAGATGCCCTCCCAAGCGCTTGCAAACCTATTTGTGATGCACTGGGTCCATGAGTGGCATGAAGTAGAGCAGACACTGAATATTTTTAAAGCAAATGGGTCCAGAGTCATAGAAATATTGTTTGATGATAGCTAACATAATTCTACTTTACATCCATGATGATATGGCCTGAAAACAAAAATCACTTATGGTTCTATTACTTTTCTAATAAGAAAGTAAGTACATAACAGAAAAAGAATAGAATATATCAAGGAAATGAAGCAAGATCAGGCATAATCACTTTGTCTAATAATGCTAATTACCTCATTTATAAAACTATAAAAGGATATGCTAGGGGCATAAAGAGTAAAATCCCTAACCATGATCTTAATCCAGGCAAAGTAAGGTCCAATGGGAGACCTAAAACTTCACCTATACGTAAATCACTTATGTATGCAATCCTGACTTGCACCCTACAACTTTTGAATTAAATTAAATTTTAAAAAGAGCAAAATCAATGATCCCTCAAACACTATCAATGACAGATTATCAACAAGATATATGATTGATGAAATATATCAATGTTCAGTGACACACTATCAGTTAACTGGTAATATATACTAAAAATGTTAACATATCTCAAATTTTCCAAATCTAGCATCTGTGGTGTATTAAATACCACAATCAAACTTCATAATTATATTGAGCATCGAGTGTGTGCCAGATGCTTTATTTACACGATCTCACTCAATCCTCACAGCAGCTTTGCACATTAGGTACTATCATTGCCATCTTTTAGATGAAAAAAGCGAAAAAAAAAAAAAAACCCATGAGAGCTTAAAGAGACTGTGACTCCCTGAGGCATGCTAAAAATACATGGTAGTATTAGGTTTGCAATCCTGTTTTGATTTACTTCAATCCTGGCATTATCTCTGTTATAATATGCTGTCTTCCAAGACGGTTGATTTTGAGACATTGAAATGACCATGTAAAAATGTATACAACTGTCACAAGAATAGCACATTGTTACTATGACTTAGGGAAATCTGTTTTTATTTTAAAATCCAATTTATCTATTTCTGGTACCTTTCACCTCATTTGGTGAATATTAAGTGATTGACAAAATGCACTTTGGGGATCTGAATATGAGAAAAATGAATTTTATAAATGAACCAACCAATGGCAATGAAATTGCAGCTTTCATCATAGAGAAAACAAGAATATTAGGTTGGGGGGGGAATGAATGGCACTGAAGCAACACCAGAAAAGATGATTGGATAATTTTTTATGAATATAACTTATTCTTTTTGAAATAGAAATTTTGAATACCAAATATGTCCAGTAGTGGGTCAGTTCTCATTCTGCATAAACTTTTGGAGCTGGTAGAAACTCATAAGCAGGCTATGAACACTAGCAACATTAGGACAAGGGTGGTATCAGCAGCTCTTGGGCACAGTTAGGTGAGGGAAGGAGGGAAAAGTAAGGCAGGCATATGACAACACAGTGGCTATCTGGTCTACTACCAGGGGGAGTGAAGGCCAGATAAAAGCCCAAATTTCACCTGCATGCAGCCTACTTATGTAGCAAATTCTCACTAGTACCTCACAGCTCTAAAATAAAACATAAAAATTTAAAAAATTTAATTTTTAAAATAAAAGTGGACAAAAATGTAATGCCATATTTCCAGCCATGGCAACATAATTTTTTTTTGGGTTTTTTTTTTTTTGAGTTGGAGTCTCACTCTGTTGCCCAGACTGGAGTGCAGTGGCCGCTCCCGGCCACCACAGCCTCGACCTGCTGGGCTCTAGCGATCCTTCCGCCTCAGCCTTCCAAGTAGCCGGAATTACAGGCATGCACTACCACGCCCGGCTGATTTTTTGATTTATTGTAGAGATGAGGTCTCGCTGCCCAGGCGGGTCTCGAACCCGCGGGCTCAGGCAATCCACTCACCTCAGCCTCCCAAAGGCGCGGGATTACAGACTGAGCCACCGAGCCCGGCTGGCAACATAATTTATACAGTTTTTAAAAAAAATCACCCAGCTTTGAATCATATATAGGTGGATGAAAGTCAAACAACTTACATTTTCTTGTATATTTTTATGTGAACCAGTTAATCACACATAGAAATATTAAGAATTTTCCTGAGTTGAAGGTATTATAATTAAAACTTTTCAATGGTTTCCCAGTTCTCTCAGGATAAAAACCAAAATTCTTAATGACCCTATAAAACCCTGCATGATTTGACATGTGCCTCTCTTCTTGCATCTCATCTCAAGCCATGCCAAACCTTCATCACTACACTCCAGCCATACTGGTTTGGGGACATTGTATATCCTGTACTCAAATTATGATAATTTCTGAAATTATTTCGTCCTCGTATCAAAAACATTTCTAATCTAACAATAAGTATATAAAATGCTATCTGAGAAGTACATTCAAAAGGAACTATTTAAAGAATTTAAATTAATTTCATAAATTTTAGATTTATCTAAAACAAGTTAGTTTGTATGAATCAAGGGTCTTGATAAAATTAAATATGCTTGAGCAAAGCTAAATGTTATTTGTTTGTTGAAATCCTCTATCTGCCCCTCAAAGAATTTGAGGAGAGTCTAAATTCAGTTTCAAAGAGTAATGCTTCACTATTTTGGTTTTCCTCTGTCTACGCCTTAATTTTATGTACATAATAGAGGGAAATGCAGGGGGACATAGGATAAAACAAACTTATGAGACATAACCAAACATGATGTATGGACAATGCATGCTTTTGAAAAAAAAATTGTAAAAAGATAACTTTGAGATAATTAGGACAGATTTAACATAACTTGACTATTAAATGTTATCAAGTAACTACTGTCAATTTTGGTAGGTATGATAATGACGCTGTGGCTATGTGGAAAAGTAAGTATTATTAGTTAGATATGCATTTTGAAGTATGGACAGGTGAGCTGATGTAATGTCTGGAATTTCATTTAAAGTATTCCAGCAAAATCCAAAGGAAATAATTGAGGGAAAGAAATTGCCGTGATGTATACCCAGAATAAACAACCAATGTAAAAAAAAAAAAAAAAGGAAGAAAGAAAAAGAAGCTATAAAAGGATAAGAAGAAAACCCAGGTGAATGTCTTTATAATTGAGGGACAGAAAATACCTGTTAATCTGTGGTGAAAAATCTAGACCAAAGAAGCAAATATTGATAATATCAACTACTTTAACCACAGACAAACAAAAACTTCTGCATGACCAAACAAATAGCCATCAATAATTTTAATGGCAAATGAAAAACTGAAAAAAATATTTTCAACTGATATCACAGACATGAGCTAATCTTCATAATTTGTAAAATGATTCTGAAAATTGATAAGAAAAAGACAAGTAATCCAAAAGAAAAATGAGAAAAAGACATCAATGCACAGTTCACAAAAAGTAGTATAAATTCCCCATACATATGAAAATTGCTCAGCCTCATTCATATATAAATATGCATTAAACTACAATGAAAGATAAATTTCACCAGTCATCTTTGAGAAATAAGAACTCATGTATGTTTTGGCAAGACAGTCACAATGGAGGATAATTTAATAATGTTTATAAAAAATACAAATGAAATTTGTGATTCAGTAATTTTACTGAAAATTTGCTTGCAGATATACCTGCATATGCATACAAAGCTATTAATTGATGTACTATTTGCAATAATGAAATATTTGAAATACCCAAATTTTTATCACTAGAGAACTTGTTAAATAAACTGTGGTACATTCATACAATGGAGTACTATGTTTCTGTTTAAAAAAACAAACAAAAAAGTCCCTTTCTTTATACAGACATGAGAAGATATCAGGATATATACTTAAGTGAAAAAAAGCAAGGAAAGGAAGTGTCTATAGTATACTACCTTTTAAATAAATAATGGCAGGAAATGATAATGACAAATATCTTCATTTTATTTTTTTTACATTAAGAAACACTTGGAGTATTCAAAAGAAAAAATAGATGCAGTTAACAGGGGTTATAGGAGAAGTAGTATAAATGGAGAGAGGATAGGAATAAAACTTCTTAATATAAATCTTGTTATATTGCTTTATTTTGAACCATGTAAATATATTACACACTCAAAACAATATAAATACATGAGAATGTAAAAGAAGAAAGCTCCTTAGAAAATCTCTTTTTCTCCCAAGATTTGTTCTTTCCCTTTGCTGTGTTCCTACATATTTTATGCTATTGGTTTTTTATACACTGCTTTCTATAACACTTCTCAGTCAATACTGTAACTTTTTTATCGCACTGGATTAGTTTTTATTTTATTTTAATTTATTTTTAAAATGTGGCGTACAATTCAGGATTGGGTATACAAATATTCATTATGTAGATGCCCTTGTTCATGAAGTGTGCACCTCCCTCCCCTGGCAGCTTCTCTCAACTGCCAAACCCACCACCCCTTCCCCTGGCAGTTTTCCACTACTGCCAATCCCTTTCTTATAGTATTATGAAAATTGTTCAAGGTCCGCTTATGAGTGAGAACATATGGTACTCTGTTCTTTGTTTCTGTGGTAGATCACTGAGTATGAACGACTCTAAATCCACCTGAGATGCTGCGAAATGCATATATTTGTCTTTCTTTATGGCTACATAATATTCCATTGTGTATATCTACCAAATTTTTTTTCCAGTCCAGCTTCAATGGGCAGGATGGTTGATTCCATGTTTATGCTATTGTGAATAGAGCTGTAACAAACAAGCATTTGCAGGTATCTTTTTTGTAGAATGATTTGAGTTCCTCTGGGTATATTCAAAAAGGAGGATTGCAGGATCATATGGAAGGTCAATTTCTAGTTCTTTCAGAAATCACCACACTGTCTTCCAAAAAGGGTGTACTAGCTTGCACTCCCACTAGCAGTGTAGAAGCATTCCTTTTTCTTTGCATTCTCACCAGCATCTGCTGTTGTTAATTTATTGATGATGGCCATTCTTACTGGGGTTAGATGGTAGCTCAATGTGGTCTTGATTTGCATTTCTCTGATGATTAGTGAGGCTGAGCAATTTCTCATGTGTCCATTGGCTGCCCATATATCTTCTTTGAGAAGTATCTGTTCAGGTCTATTGACCAATTTTTAATGGGACTGTTTCTTTTCGGCGTGTTTGACTTCCTTGTAGATCCTAGATGCTAGGCCTTCGTCAGATATACAGTTGAAATACATTTTTTTCCATTTTGTGGGTTATCTCCCTGCTCTCTTGATGGTTTCTTTTGCTTTACAGAAGTTCGTCAATTTGAAGTCCCACTTGTCGATCTTATTTCTTTTTTTTTCATACTTTTTTTTATTATAAAAATGTGGGTTACAATTCAGGGTCAGGTATACAAACGTTAATTATGCAGGTACCCTTGTTGATGAGGTATGTTCCTTCCAACACTAGCAGTTTTCCTCAACTGCCAATCCCACTGCCCTCCGCTGACAGTTCCCCACTACTGCCAATCACTTTCTTATAGTATTATAATTGTTTAAGGTCTGCTTATGAGTGAGAACATATGGTACTCTGTTCTTTGTTTCTGTGATAGATCACTGAGTATGATCAGCTCTAAATCCATCCAAGTTTCTGTGAAGTCCATATGTTGGTCCTTCTTTATGGCTGCATAATATTCCATTGTGTATATGTACCACATTTTTTTATCCAGTCCAGCATCGACGGGCAACATGGCTGATTCCATGTTTTCACTATTGTGAATAGAGTTGCATCAAACATACGTGTGCAGGTATCTTTTTTGTAGAATGATTTGACTTCTTCTGGGTGTATTCCTAATAGGGGAATTGCTGGGTCATATGGAAGGCCAATTTCTAGTTCTTCCAGAAATTGCCACACTGTCTTCCAAAGAGGTTGCTCTAGTTGGCATTCTCACCAGCAGTGTAGAAGTGTTCCTTTTTCTCCGCATCCTCGCCAGCATCTGTTGTTGTTCGTTTGATTAATGATGGCCATTCTTACTGGGATAAGGTGAAATCTTAGTGTGGTTTTCATTTGCATTTCTCTGGTGATGAGCGAGGCTGAGCACTTTTTCATGTGTCCGTAAATTTTCTTTTGAGAAGTATCTGTTCATGTCTTTGCCCACTTTTTAATGGGGTCATTTGTGTTTTTACTTTTGGTGCATTTGAGTTCCTTGTACATCCTACATTTTAGGTCTTTTTCAGACATACAGTTGGGAAATATTTTTTCACATTCTGTGGGCTGTCTCCCTGTTCTCTTGATGGTTTGTTTTGCTTGGCAGAAGCTCGTTAGTTTGATGAGGTCCCACTTATCTATCTTATTTCTTAAGGTATTGGCCTTTAGGGTTCTGAATAGGAATTGGTTGTCAGTTCACATTTTCAAGAGTGTCTCCTGCATTTTCTAAGATTCTTGTAGTTTGAGGTTTTACGTTTAGGTCTTTGATCCATTTAGTGTTAATTTTTGTGTATGGTGATAGGTAGGGGTCCTCTTTCAATCTTCTGCATGTGATCAGCCAGTTTTCCTAGCACCATTTACTGAATAGGTTCTCTTCTCTCCAGTGGTTGTTGATGGAGGCTTAGTCAAAGATGAGTTGGTTGAGAAATTGAGACTTTTCTTACAGAATCTCTATCGTGTTGCATTGGTCTATATGCCTGTTCTTATACCAATACCAGGCTGTTTTGATTACTGTAGCCTTATAGTAAAGTTTGAAGTCTGGAAGTGTAATACCTCCTGCTTTGTTTCTTTTGCTAAGGATTGTTTTGGCTATTCGTGGTCGTTTATGTTTCCATGTGAATTTCTATATTGTCATTTCCACGTCTGAGAAGAATAATGTTGGTAACTTAATGGGTATTACGTTGATTCTGTAGATTGCCTTTGGTAGGATGGATACTTTAACAATGTTGATTCTTCCTATCCATGAGCATGGAATATTGTTCCATTTGTTTATGTCTTCTTGGACTTCTTAAGCAGTGTTTTGTAGTTCTCATTGTAAAGGTCTTTCACTTCTCTGGTTAGGAAGATACTGAGGTACTTCATTTTGTGCATGTGTGTGTGTGTGTTTGCGTGTGTGTGTGTGTGTGTGTGTGTGTGTGTTTGTGGCTATTGTGAATGAGATTATGCTTTTAATTTAATTCTCTGCCTGTTTCTTGTTGGTATATAAGAATGCAACTGTCTTTTGCACATTTATTTTGTCCCTGAGACTTTACCAAATTTTTTTTATCACTGCAAACAGGTTTTTCACAGAATCTTTTGAAATTTCAAGGTATAGGATTTTATCATCAGCAAAAAAAGATAGCTTGATTTCCTCTTTTCCTATTTGGATAACCCTGATTTTCTTCTCTTGTTTAATTGCCTAGCTAGGATTTCCAACACAATGTTGTGCAAGAGCTTTGTTATTGGGCAGACTTGTCTTGTTCCAGTTTTCAGAGGGAATGTTTCCAGTTTCTGTTCATTTCGCAGTACTTTAGTGGTGAGTTTATCGTAGATGGCACTTACTCTTTTGAGGTATGTTTATTCTATACCTAGGTGTTTGAGGGTTTTTATCAAGAAGGGAAATTGGATTTTATCAAAAGTTTTGTCTGCATCTAATGAGATAATCATGTGGTTGTTGTTTTTCTATGTGTTTATGTATTTAATAACATTTATGGTCTTGTGAATGCTGAACCAGTCCTGTGTCTTGGGGATGAAGCCTGCTTGGTCATGATGGATGATTTTTGAGATGTGCTTTTGGATCCGATTTGCCAGAATCTTGTTGAGGATTTTTGCATCTATGTTCATAAGGGATATTGGCCTGTAGTTCTCTTTCTTTGTCGATCTTTACCCGGTTTGAGTGTCAATGTGATGTTAGCTTCATAAAATGATTTGGGGAGCATTCCACCTTTCTCAATTGCCTGGAACACTTTCAATAGGATTGATTTCATCTCCTCCTTGTATGTTTTGTAGAATTCTTCTGGAAAGCCATGAGATCCAGGGCTTTTGTTTTTTTGTTTGTTTATTTTTTGGAGGTAGTTTTCTTATGACAGAGTCAATTTCCTGGATTGCTAACTGTTTTACTTCTTTTTTTTTTTTTTTGAGTTGGAGTCTCACTCTGTCGCCCAGACTGGAGTGCACTGGTCACTCCCGGCCACTGTAACCTTGACCTGCTGAGCTCCGGCAATCCTTCCACCTCAGCCTTCCAAGTAGCCGGAATTACAGGCATGCACTACCACACACGGCTGATTTTTTGATTTATTGTAGAGATGAGGTCTCGCTGCCCAGGTGGGTCTCGAACCCGTAGGCTCAGGCAATCCACTCACCTCAGCCTCCCAAAGGCGCGGGATTACAGGCTGAGCCACCGAGCCTGGCTCTGTTTTACTTCTTATTATTCATTTTTACAAAGCTATGAACCCTTTCAAGTGTAGGAATAATGTTTCAATGCCTCTCTGTCTTTCTCATAATGAACTCAGCATCTGGTAAGTGGTAGCTACCCAGTAAAATGTCTTCTGAATGAATATAACTTTTTCAGATCTTCCTTGTCTTAATGATTCTCTTCCCATAGTATCTTGCCAGTGTCTATTTTGTTGTATCTATCACTATCTTGTATTAGAATTATTTACTTAGATTTATTTGTCTTTATAGGATTATGAATCCTTAGAGATATAGTAGATATTTGTTGGGAGCCAGCCATGGAGGCCCACTGAGCATTAGGGATCAAGAAGAACTGTTGACCCCGAGACCACTAGGATGCGTTCGGGGGCTATTTGACCCCCTTTCCTCCCCCTTTCTACTCAGCACTAACCAGATTAAGCTCCTGTGAGCTCAAAACATAAAAACTCTGAGACCGGGATGAACACAAGCTAACTTTAGAAGCTCATTGCTCCCATTCTTCCACAAACTTCAGTTTTGGCTTTCATACAACTTACAATTCAAACTTGGGTCACATCTAAGAGCCTTAGTATTGGTCACAGGCTTCTGGGTCGTGATCTTAGGATTTATTGAAGGTGTAAATTGTAGAATATAGTTTTAGAAGACAGCCATTTTGTTGAAAGAATGCAACTGGGTTACTTGCAGGTAGCCCACTGTGAACTTTGGACTGGGCCACATTCCAAACATTCTGGGATGGGCCACTTTCCTTTGTAAAGTAAATACTTAAGCTTCTATAGAATTATTTAACTTGGCATAAATCAATCAGCTTAGGATTAAAAAGGTTTATAGAATATGTCAGTCACAGATTAGGTTATTCTTTGTTATGGGATTTTAAGATTATCATATGAAAAGGGTTTAAGGCAATCATTGATTAAGTTTTCATGGATTAAGGTTTCTGGTGGGTGGGCGACGCCCCTCCCACATCTGACTTTGTGTATTAAAGACCCATTGCAATTCCCAATAACACACACATCGCTTCTGCATTAGAGATTACTCTATTTACTGCTGTTGTAAGTCTAGAGAAAAACTCCTCATAAGTTTCATCTGTTTTCTGCTTAAGATCAGATAGTGAGGTAGTCTGAGTAGAATTAATAGGTAACTTCTTCCAAACCTCACTTTAACAAGAATTTACCTGGAGTAAAACTTCCTTGGATGAGATTAGTTGACTGTCAACTGACTCATATAATCCTCTTCCTAACAGCATATTGCTGGAAATATGAAACTGATTTGGATCCCTCTGCTGGTTGGCAGCCTTCTGGATCTTTACCTGATCTTCAAATTCAGTTTCCCATAGTAAATAGGCTCCTCCTGACAAACAGCTTTTAGCAAGTTGTTGCCAATATTGTGGTGTCATCCACTGAGTGGCAAATTGTTCCATAATAGTAATAGTATAAGGAGCCGTAGGACCATACATACCGAGTACAAGCCTCTTTAAGTTCCTTAATTAATTTATATGGTAGTGGCTCCCAGTGAGGTGCCTCGTTTACTGTGCCTTCTTCCATATAAATTACTGGAAAGCAAGAAGACAAGGTAAACTCTTCCTCTTCTTCTGCCTTTTTTCTGGCTCCCTGCATACCTACATTAGCTGGAGACACATACCCAGGTGTGGATTTTGGTGTTTTCACCTTATTTCTAGTAAAGGGTATGGGAGGAGGTGCCTTGGCAACATTAGCAAGATTTTTTTGCTTATGATACCCAATCACTTCCTCTATTTCCTCCTCGGGGAAAAATTCATTGTCTAAAGGAGACGCCAAGGCTACGGCCAGCAGGGGAGTATCTTTATTTTTGGCCGGAATTTTGGAGGAATAGTACTGTAGGTTTAAAACATCCCGGATAATATTCCATAAAGCTAAGGTGTACGAAATGCAAGAGTCAAGACAACTGGTTCCTTTATTGGACAATATGTGCAAAATACTAATAGACATCAGAATACTTGTGAACAAACTCACTCTGGCCCATGAATCTGCCATGGCTCTTAAACTGCTCACCCTTCCTTGCTCTGCCTGTCTCTACAGAGGGGTCCCAAAAGAGAAAGCTTACCTTGAGGTCCCATGTTCAGGCGCCACTTGCTGGAGACCAACTCCAGTCAGGTTCAGGGTACTCCAAAGGTGGAGATGATGTCAGTGATTGGGGGGAAGAAGAGAGAGAAAGAAAGAGACTGGACTCTGGTCTAGTGCAGAAGCAATGTGTGTTATTGGGAATTACAACGGGTCTTTTATACACAAAGTCAGATGTGGGAGGGGCATCCTCCACCCACCAGAAACCTTAATCCATGAAAACTTAATCAATGATTGCCTTAAAACCTTTTCATATGATAATCTTAAAATCCCATAACAAAGGATAACCTAATCCGTGACTGACATATTCTATAAACCTTTTTAATCCTAAGCTGATTGATTTATGCCAAGTTAAACAATTCTATAGAAGCTTAAGTATTTACTTTACAAAGGAAAGTGGCCCATCCCAGAATGTTTGGAATGTGGCCCAGTCCAAAGTTCACAGTGGGCTACCTGCAAGTAACCCAGCTGCATTCTTTCAACAAAATGGCTGTCTTCTAAAACTATATTCTACAATTTACACCTTCAATAAATTCTAAGATCATGACCCAGAAGCCTGTGACCAATACTAAGGCTCTTAGATGTGACTCGAGTTTGAATTGTAAGTTGTGTGAAAGCCAAAACTGAAGTTTGTGGAAGAATGGGAGCAATGAGCTTCTAAAGTTAGCTTGTGTTCATCCCGGTCTCAGAGTTTTTATGTTTTGAGCTCACAGGAGCTTAATCTGGTTAGTGCTGAGTAGAAAGGGAGAGGAAAGGGGGTCAAATAGGTCCTGAACGCATCCTAGTGGTCTCGGGGTCAACGGCCCTTCCTGATCCCTAATGCTCAGTGGGCCTCCATGGCTGGCTCCCAACAGATATTCAATTAGGATGATGAACTGAGTACCTTGAAAAGTCAGAAATAATTTATCTGTAATTCCTCCTCAATTGACATATGATTCCATACTACTATAACTAAGATGATCACTCCTTAGTCAAATAATAAAGCCTTATTTGAGGAAAATAAGAATCCAACCTTAAAAATCTTTGTTCATTATATTGATGCATTCATTAATGGAGATCATATGTATCCTATGGTCCTTTACTAAAGGGTATACAGAAATCCATCTAGCTGTTTCTAAAAATCTTTTAATTTAGTTTCCAAAATTTAAAAAAAAATTATTTTAAAAGATACTAGTAGTATTTAGAGAGGCATTCATAGACTGATAAGTGTACAATATTAATAAACAGAAATCAAAGTTCCAAGACTGATAGAGATATTTTCCTAGAACTTATACATTCTTTAAATGCTTTGGAGTTCCTTGATCCAACAGAAATTCATTTATTTATATAGTCATTCATTCAGCAAATATTTTCTGAGCAACTACTATGCAAGACATTCTGAGGTATTAAGAAAGAAATAAAATGTTATCTTTCTCCTCAGGGAGGCAGTATAGCATAGTAATTAAAAACAGAATTAACTAAACCTATTTTTGAAACATTGCTTCTCTCTTTACTAGTTATATGATTTTGAGCAAGTTCACATAAATAGTGTGCCTTCATTTTATCTTCTGTCAAATAAAAATAACAATATCTATTGCACAGGAGTGCTATGAAGCATTAAATGAAATAATGAATGTACATACAATGCTTTACACATTGCTTGGCACATAATTAGTGCTGCAAAAATGTTTATTTACAGTACTGTAGTCTAGAAACAGAAGTTTTTTTTCTACAATGGATCTTTTCCTGATAGCATTATCTGCTTTATAGTATATATAGTATATGACCCCATTTCAAATATTTCCAGATAGACTTGATATTCACAGAAAATACTCTTGTCAAATTTCTCTGGCTCCACAAGACATGGGGAAACAACAGTGTAAATAATGAGAAAATGAGTAAATTAAACTGATGAACAACTATTAGCAGTCTTATTAAGAAGAAAAGAATTTCATAATACCGATGATGAAATAAAAGCATTTATTTAATTGTGTAACAGCGGCCTTCTAGGAAAGATTCTAAATGTATTAAAACAGTGGTCCCTAACCTTGTGGCATCAGGGACCGGACTCATGGAAGATAATTTTTCCACGGATGGGAGGCGGGGGAGAGAACATGCAGCGAACCTCACTGCTAATGTGAATCCATATTTGCAGCTAATCCCCAGTGGTAGCATCACTGCTTTAGCTCCACTTCACATCATCAAGCATTAGATTTTCATAATGAGCATGCAACCTAGATTTCTCACATTCTCAGTTCACAATAGAGTTTGCACTCCTATGAGAATCTAATGCTGACACTGATCTCATAGGAGGTGGAACTCAGTGGTAATGCGAGCAATTAAGAGAAACTGTAAATACTGATGAAGCCTCACTAGTTTGCCCACTGCTCACCTTCTGCTGTGTGGCTTGGTTTTTAACAGGCTATGAACCGATATCTGTACATAGCCTGGAGGTTGGGGTCATCTGTATTAAACAGCAATTTGGAGAAGGAAATGGAAGTCAGTAAAGTCAGTATGGGTTCACTAAAAATGCATTATGACAGAATAGAACATTGGATGTTAACAGGATAGTGCTAAAAAAAAAAATCTGTTCTATTATCAAATGAATTTGGTAAAGATCAGATTAAGCAAAGTTACACATGTATCTTTACAAGTTTTTACTGCAGGACTTTCCAGAGTTTTTAATACACTAAGTACTTTATATATTTCTAATAGGGTAACATAATATACAGATTTCCCTAAATATAACTGAGAAGAGAACTATTGTGTGTTTGTGAGTATTTGCATATTTCTTGTCAATATTATCCCAAACTAATGTCTTATAAAATATAGTTTTGGTTAGTTATAGGTTCAAGTTAATTTTTTCATCATAAGGTTTTTAGACTAGTAAAAAGAAGAATAGACAGACATTTTATATTTTAATTTTTATAAGGTGTTTAAAAATTATATTTGTGCAAGATGGACAAATGTCTCCTAAGCAGGCATCTTTACACATTTTGATTGCATAACCCCTAAAAGAATCTAAAAACTTATGTTCCTTCACACATTTTTAAGTTGATATCAAATATTTTTCATTATAAATTAATTTTTAAATTATTTTTTAAAATGTTAGATCTCAGGTGTACACATTTGGTTTAATTATAATCATTTTCTATAATATCCTTTCTTCATTGGTCTTATGCATGAACTACTTTTAGTTATGTATTTAGTAAAACTGTTTTTACAATGTAATAGAACCTAGAAGCCCAACACCCCTCCCACCAAAAAACCTAGGTCTTGATGGTAGTTTGACATGTAAGCACAGCTTTTTCTTCTGCCCTTCCATTACTATGGATCACCTATCCTGTACTTCATGCTCATTGTTACTGGCTTCCTGTGTTATTTATCTGTACTGCATTTAAATGCTTCCTGAAGAAAAATATATGTATATATTTAATTTTAGGTGTTTTAACTTTATAAAAAAGAATTCATGCTGTATGTAATCTTCTGTAAGTTACTATTTTCACATAATGTTTTAATGCTAAATTCATCCATATTGCCATGGGTCTCTGTAACATTATTATTATTATTATTATTTTTAACTTTTTAAAATTTTATTATAAAGATGTGGGATACATTTCAGGGTTAGGTATATAAACACGGATCATGCATAAGCATGTTTCCTGTGTTTTCTTCTAGAATTCTTATAGTTTGAGGTTTTAAGTTTATTTAAAAAATTTTTAAAAAAATTTTTATTATAAAAATGTGGGGTACATTTCAGGGTTAGGTATATAAACACTGATTATGCAGGTACCCCTTTTTGATGAGGAATGCCCCACCCTTCCCTAGCAATTTCCCTAAACTGCCATTCCCACCTCACCATGACAGTTTCCCACTACTACCTATCGCTTTATTATAGCATTATAATTATCCCAAGGTCCATTTATGAGTGAGAACATATGGAACTCTGTTCTTTGTTTCTGTGAGCGATGACTGAGTATGATTGACTCCAAATCCAGCCAAGTTGCTGCAAAGTCCATATATTTGTCCTTCTTTATGGCTGCATAATATTCCATTGTGTACATGTATCACTTTTTTTTTATCTAGTCCAACTTCGATGGGCAACATGGTTGGTTCCATGTTTTTGCTATTGTGAATAGAGCTGCAACAAACATATGTGTGCAGGTATCTTTTTTGTAGAATGATTTGAGTTCCCCCGGGCATATTCACAATAGGGGAATTGCTGGGTCATATGGAAGGCCAATTTCTAGTTCTTTCAGAAATCACCACAATGTCTTCCAAAGAGGTTGCACTAGTTTCTAGAAGCAGTGTACAAGCATTTCTTTTTCTCCACATCCTCACCAGCATCTGTTGTTGTTTGTTTTATTTATGATGGCCATTCTTACTGTGGTTAGTTGGTATCTCAATGTGGTTTTGATTTGCATTTCTCTGATGATGAGTGAGGCTGAGCACCTTTTAATGTGTCTGTTGGCTGCCCATATATCTTCCTTTGAGAAGTGTCTATTCTTGTCTTTTGCCTACTTTTTAACAGGGTTGTTTATTTTTTTTTTCCTTTCAGCGTGTTTGGGTTCCTTGTAGATACTAGATGTTAGGCCCTTTGTCAGATAAACAGTTGGCAAATATTTTTTCCCATTCTGTGGGCTGTCTCCCTGCTCTCTTGGTGGTTTATTTTGCTTTGCAGAAGCTCCTTAGTTTGATGAGGCCCCACTTATCTATTTGATTTCTTAAGGTATTGGCCTTTAGCGTTCTGAATAGGAATTAGTTCCCAGTTCCAATTTCCATAAGGGTGTCTCCTGCCTTTTCTAAGATTCTTATACTTTGAGGTTTTACGTTTAGATCTTTGATCCATTTAGAGTTAATTTTTGTGTATGGTGATAGGTAGGGGTCCTCTTTCAATCTTCTGCATGTGATCAGCCAGTTTTCCTAGCACCATTTACTGAATAGGTTCTTCTCTCCCCAGTGGTTGTTGCTGGAAGCTTTCTAAAAAATGAATGGGTTGAAGAATTGAGACTTTGCTTCCGGAATCTCTATCCTGTTCCATTGGTCTATGTGCCTGTTCTTGTACCAATACCAGGCTATTTTGATTACTGTAGCCCTTTTAGTAAATTTTGAGATCTGGAAGTGTGATACATCCTGCTTTGTTTCTTTTGCTAAGGATTGTTTGGGCTATTCGTGGTAATTTATGTTTCATATGAATTTCTGTATTGTCATTTCCAGGTCTGAGAAATGATGTTGGCAACTTAATGGGTATTGCATTGAATCTGTAGATTGCCTTTAGTAGGATGGACATCTTAACAATGTTGATTCTTCCTATCCATGAGCAAGGAATATTTTTCCATTTGTTTGTGTCTTCTTGGATTTCTTTGAGATTATTTTGTAATTCTCATTGTAAAGGTCTTTCACTTCTCTGTTTAGGAAGATGCTGAGGTATTTCATTTTGGGGGTGGCTATTGTGAATGGGATTGTGCTTTTAATTTGAGTCTCTGCCTGCTTGTTGGTGTTTACAAATGCAGCTGTCTTTTGCATGTTGATTTTGCACCCTGAGACTTTGCCAAATTCTTTTATCAGTGCAAGCAGGTTTTTGACAGATTCTCTTGAATTTTCAAGGTATAGGATCTTATCATCAGCAAAGAGGAATAACTTGACTTCCTCTTTTCCTATTTGGATAACCCTGATGTCCTTCTCTTGTCTAATTGCCCTAGCTAGGACTTACAACCCAATGATGAACAAGTGGGATGAGAATGGGCAGACTTATCTTGTTCCAGTTTTCAGGGGAAATGTTTCCAGTTTCTGTACATTTAGCAATATGCTAGCTGTGGGTTTATCATAGATGGCACTTACTCTTTTGAGATATGTTCCTTTTATACCTGGGTGCTTGAGGGTTTTTCAAGAAGGGATGCTGGAATTTATCAAAATCTTTTTCTGCATCTAATGAGATAGTCATGTGCTTCTTGTTTTTACATCTGTTGATGTATTTAATTACAATTATGGTCTTGTGAATGTTGAACCAGCATTGCATTCTGGGGTTGAAGCCTACTTGGTCATGGTGGATGATTTTTGAGATGTGTTTTTGGATCCAATTTGCTAGAATCTTGTTGAGGATTTTTGCATGTAAGTTCATAAGTGATATTGGCCTGTAGTTCTCTTTTTTTTTTGGATCTTTACCCTGTTTGAGTATCAGTGTGATGTTAGCTTTGTAAAATATTTGGGGAGAATTCCATCTTTCTTAATATGCCTGAAATACTTTCAACAGGAGTGGTATCAACTCCTCCTTGTACCTTCTGTAAAATTCTGCTGGGAAGCCATTGGTCCAGGGATTTTTTTTCTAGGTAGTTTTCATATGACAGCATCAATTTCCTGGGTTTTTATTGGTCCATTTAGTGTCTCAGTGTCTTCTTGTTTCAACCTGGGTGGTTGCATGATGTCAGAAAGTACTCCATTTCATTTGGGTTAAGTTTGTGTCTATATAGGTATACATAGTAATCTCTGATAGTCTTTTTTATTTCTTCAGGGTCAGTTGTAATTTGATCTTTTGTATGTCTGATTGTGTTTATTTGGGCTTTCTCTCCAGTAGTTGTTTAGCATCATGTTGTTTAGTGTCCATGTCTTCCTGAGTTTTGGGGGAGAATTTTGTTTATGGTGACATTTGTTTTTATTCCACTGTGGTCTGAGAAGGTGCATGACAGTATTTCAATCTTTTAGAATTTGTTTTTACTTGATTTATGGCTGAGGATGTGATTAACCTTGGAGTATGTTCCATGTGGTGGTGAGTAGAATGTATATTCTGTGGTTGTTTGGTATCGATTAATATCCTTTAGGTATCTATTAATATCCTTTAGGTATCTATTAAGTCCATATATAGGGTTGGTAGTGGGATATTGAAGTCCCCAGCTATCGTAGTGTTAGAGTCAATATCTTTTTTAGTTTACTTAGTAGTTGCTCTATAAATGCTGGTGCTCCTATGTTGGGTGCATATATGTTTAGGATGGATATCTCTTGTTGATGGATTGAAACTTTTATCATTACATAGTGTGGGGGTCCCGCCCTTGTGAGAATTGGAGTCAGTGAAATGGCATTGGCAATTATACTGGGGGGATAGATATAAAAAGAAAGAAAGAGATTGGGCTCCGTCTAGTGCGGAAGCTGTTTATTGTAAATTACAATGGTTCTTTTATCCCCAAATTTTGCACAGTCATTCTCACATGTCTTTCACGTGAACACAAAGCCAGGTGGATGAGGGGTATCCCCCACCCACCAGATGTTTCCTCAGGTATGAGGAAGGACAAACCCCCAAAATTTTCTTACTGTTCCCTGTGCCTGGTTAATGTTCCTCAAAAGCAATGTAACAATCCCTACTGGCATCATGATGTTCTAATAATCAGTAACTTCTAAAACTTATGTGTACAAACACCTATGATGACTAGCTTAAATTCTATTACCTTTCTATTCTATGCTAATTCTACTTACACAATTGCTATGGAAACTCTTAATTATAGCTCAAACCAGTTCCTAAAGGATGTAGCCCAGTCCAAAGATCACGCTGGGCTCTCCAGAATGTGGCCCAGTCCAAAGTTCACAGTGGGCCACTTCTTAGAACAATTGATTACAATCTCTTAACAAAATGGCTACTCTAAAATCCTATATATCTGTCTTAACTTCTATAAAAGTTTCGAATTCCTACTCCTAACATATGGAGCTTGTCACCAAAAAATAAGGCTTCTCAAATGTGACCCAAGTTTAAACTGTAAGTTGTACTAAAGCCAAAACTGCAGTTAGTGGAAAACGGGAACAATGAGATTTCTAAAGTTAGCTGTGTTCCTTTTAGATCTCAGAGTTTTATGCTTGAACTAGCAGAGTTGTTTCTGGCATCAGTGCCAAATAAGAAAAGGAAGAGGGAAGGGGGTGAACAGCTCCCGAATGCACCCTAGTGGTCTCGGGGTCCACAGCCCTCTCTGATCCTAATGCTCAGTGGGCCTCCGTGGCCGGCTCCCAACATCATAGTGTCTTTTCGTATGTTTTAAAATTTTTGATAGCTTAAAGGTTGTTTTGTCTGATATTTGTTTTTTGATCCAATCACCTGGGACCTCCTTTTCCATCTTCTAATTTTGAGTCTGTGTGCATCCCCTTTTGGTGAGATGGGTTTCTTGGATGCAGCAAATTATTGGGTCATGGTTTTTTGTTTGTTTTTGAGTTGGAGTATCACTCTGTCGCCCAGACTGGAGTGCAGTGGCCACTCCCGGCCACTGCAGCCTCGACCTGCTGGGCTCCGGTGATCCTTCTGTCTCAGTCTTCCATGTAGCCGAAACTACAGATGCGTGCTACCATGCCCGGCTAATATTTGATTTATTGTAGAGATGAGGTCTCACCTAGTTGCCCAGGCAGGTCTCGAACCTGTGGGCTCAGGCAATCCACTCACCTCAGCCACCCAAAAGGGACGGGATTAAAAGCTGAGCCACTAAGCCCGGCTAGGTCATGGTTTTTTATCCAGTTTACCACTGTGTCTTTTCAGTGGTGCACATAGTCAATTCACATTCATGTCGATTACTAAAAAAATGATCATTTATCATCATCATGAGGTTTTCATAAAGTTTTTTCTTTGTTTTCTTTTATCGTTGGGTTGATCTTTGTGTTTGTTTTACAATTTGCTGCTGTGATATATTCTCTGTTTATTCTGTGTTGTGCTGTTCTCTTGGGAAGAGCGTGGTCATTCTTTTTTTCCTCTTTCTTCTGTTCTTAATACCTTTTTAAAGTATCTCCCGTAGAGCTGGAGTAGATGCTGCATAAACTCTTAGGGACTGGATGTCTGCGGAGGAATTTAATTTTCCATTGCTGATGAGCTGAACTTGGCTGGGTAGGAAATTCTTGGTTGAAATGGTTTATCTTTGAGGGCTTTGAATATTGGACTCCCGTCTCTTCTAACTTGTAGTGTTTCTGCTGATAGGTCTGTAGCTATTCTGACTGGTTTTCCCCAGTAAGTAATCTGACCTTTCTCTCTTGCTACCTTTACAAATTTTTTCTTTTGTGTCTACTTTTTGTAGGTAAATTGCTATGTGTCTATGGGTTGGTCTTCTCATTTGATGTCTTGTGGAGGTTCTCTGCATCTCTTGTGTTTGTATGGTACATCTCTTTTGAGATGGGGAAAGTTTTATTGGATAACCTCCTGGAATACTTGCTGCATGAAGTTCTCCATTTCCCTCTCTTCTTCTGGGATATCAATCAGGCATAGGTTTGACCACTTGATATTATTGTACATGTCTTGCAGATTTTGTCCTTTTTTTCTGAGTTTTGTTTCTATGTTTTTTTACAGATCAGGTTAATTTGATGTTTTGGTCTTCAAGTTCTGAGATTTTTTCTTCTGCTTGATTAATTCTGCTTTCCATGCTTGTTACATTGTTATTTCTTTCCTGGATAAATTTTTTATGGCCAAAATGTCTGTTACAAGTTCTTTCAGTATTGCATCTTGTTTTTCATGAATCTTATTTACTCTTTCCATCCATTCCCTAATCCCTGCTGCATTCTAGAACCAGTCATTGGTGACTTCCATTGTTTAGGCTCTGAGGTCTGATTTTCAGGCATTTTCTGTTTGTTACACTGGGGATTGCCTATGATATTTGGTTGATTTTTCCTCATTTGTGACAAATCTATTTTCTTTTTCTTTGTTCCATTATTCAGTGGCAGTGGAAGAAGCTTTCACTTCTGATGTTTGCTCAGCCTTCTTTTCTTCCCTGATCAGGGCTTGGGATTTGTTCTTTTTTGAAACAGTGCTGTGGGTTGGAAGTTTTGCTGTCTCTTATCGTTTTGAGAGTTGAATAAGGGAGAGGATGGGGAGCTAGGATTCAGAAATTGCTTGCAAATCACAATGTTCACTGACTGGTATATGAGTTCCTTGAGACCCACTCCTTGCCACCACTGTATATGTGATGCAGTGTGTATCACCTGAGTCCATGATGCAGTAACTACAATGAGGAGAACAGAGAAAAGTAGAATGAAATGAGATGGACAAAAATTTTTAAAAAGCAAAAAATGAAAAAAAAAAACACCAAACACCAAAAGCAGAAACCAAAGCAAAGAACAATTGAACACACACACACAGACACACAGACACAGACACACACACACACACACACACACACACACACACACACACACACACTCCCAAACAAATTGTAATACCAACAAAGCAAAACAAAACAAAAATCAGACACCAAAAATCCAGGAAAACCAGATAGGCACATGCACCCAACACAAAACAAAACGTGAAGGAAAAGATTAAGAAAGATAAAAAAGAAAAAGGAAAGGAAAAGAAAAGAGAAAAAAAGGAGTTCATATTGAACTCTCACATATATATTCACACACACATTAAACTAAAAAAGAGAACAAAGTAGCAAAAACAAACCAACAAAGAAAAGCTGAAATATGAATATTCATCATTCATGTACACACATAGACAGAAAACAAAAGAAGAAAGAAACAAAAGGGGAGATGCCGATCAAACCCTCACATATACATTCATGGACTAAGGAAAAATATTAAAAAGTTAGAAAAGCTAACAAAGTGACAAAAAAGTATATAACCTGACCTCTTGTGTCAGGTTCTGTAATTGTTCCTCTCAGCTACTTCTCTTCTGTCTCCTGCAGAGCTTTGGCCTCATTCATAATCTCCCCAATGTCTGGTCCAGGGAAGAAGAAGGGAGCAGTGGGGTGGTGTGGGCTGCAGACCTCCCCTTCCACTCTGCCAGGGTTCAGCTCCAACTGGGTTCAGGGTACCCCAAAGGTGGAGACGGCATTGGTGATTAGGGGGAGGAAGAGAGAAAGAGAGAGAGAGAGAGAGAGAAAGAGACTGGACTCCAGTCTAGTGCAGAAGCAATGTGTGTTATTGGGAATTACAACGGGTCTTTTATACACAAAGTCAGATGTGGGAGGGGTGTCCCCCACCCACCAGAAACCTTAATTCATGAAAACTTAATCAATGATTCCCTTTAAAAACCCTTTTCATATGATAATCTTAAAATCCCATAACAAAGGATAACCTAATCCATGACTGACATATTCTATAAACCTTTTTCATCCTAAGCTGATTGATCTATGCCAAGTTAAACAATTCTATAGAAGTTTAAGTATTTACTTCCAATTGGAATGTGGCCCAGTCGAAAGTTCACAGTGGGCTATCTGCAAGTAACCCAGTCGCATTCTTTCAACAAAATGGCTGTCTTCTAAAACTATATTCTACAACTTACACCTTTAATAAATCCTAAGATCATGACCCAGAAGCCTGTGACCAATACTAAGGCTCTTAGATGTGACCCGAGTTTGAATTGTAAGTTGTGTGAAAGCCAAAACTGCAGTTTGAGGGAGAATGGGAGCAATGAGCTTCTAAAGTTAGCTTGTGTTCGTCCAGTCTCAGAGTTTTTATGTTTTGAGCTCACAGGAGCTTAATCTGGTTAGTGCTGAGTAGAAAGGGAGAGGAAATGGGGTCAATAGCTCCTGAACGCATCCTAGTGGTCTTGGGGTCAATGGCCCTTCCTGGTCCCTAATGCTCAGTGGGCCTCCGTGGCCAGCTCCCAACATCCCCCCCTTTTTTATTTTTTAGCACGAAACCATGAAACTCTGTATTGCTCTTCTTTAGCACTCTGAAGATGATTGGGAATAAACACAGCAACAAAAGAATCACTGCTCCGCAAATTCCCACGTTGAAAAGTATAGACGTTAATGATACTTGATTAGCAAATGATGCCTGAATTTCTTGATGTAATTTAGTAAGGTCTATACTCAGGTCTGAATGGTTCCAAATTCCAAGTTACTTTGTCCCATGTATGGACAGATTTAAAACTCAGAGTGACATTGGAGAGCCAATTTTTTTTTTAAGGTCACAAGTTGTTGCCCTACTGCTAAAACTCCTTCCCCCAAAGCACTAACCTTACTTTCCAACTTCTGGTCTATGATTTCCTGAATAGCTATGGCAATAGAAACATTTTTATACAGCCAATCAGCAAACGTAGTTGTATGAACTTCCCTAGATAATGCTACAGCTCAAAAGTAGCTATTAAAGCTGTTACTCCTGAAATTAAAAGTAGCCAAAAATCTTTTCTGTCTTTCTAAAAGAGCATTGGCCTCATGCAATATCTGTAAACCATAAGCATCATACCAATGAGATGACAATTATACAAGAATCATCAAATAAGATGACTGCTCAAGAATAACAAAACCTTCATAAAAGGCATTAGTTAAACAATTAGTTAAAAATACACCCAGTACAAGACACCTTATAAACATTGCTATGATACTCAATTTTAACAACTTAGTACTCATTTCATACTAAAAACATGTAAGAGAGCTGCAAGCATCCCTAATGTGGTACTGCTGAGTTTGTCCAACAGGCCTAGACAGGCTGATTGGTTGAAGGGCTGTGAGGGCTCTCCACAAATGAGGTTAAATGGCTTGTCTGGCACCCATTCATTGGAGTGCCTTCTAGTTGCAGCAAGCATAGAGCCATTAAAACCCCAGTGACTCATATATAGTCTTTCACCAGGTACAGTATAGTCCACCTTAGAGTTATAAGCACAGTCTCTCCATTTCAGGAAGCCAGTATCTCGCTGGATGAGTGACCAGTCCTTTTCCATATCATTGAAGGGGCAAGCAGGTACGCTGAAAGGTGGTGTCCATTAAACACAATTGAACAGTTAGGGTCACAGCTGTGATTGAGCAAAGACATACTAGGATACAGGCCAACACCCACTTCCTGCATCTCTGCAGTACAGATGGTGAAAGAGTTGCAGATCACCTTGTCCTGGGTTTGGCATAGGATACAGTCAGTTAAAGCAGTATTGGCCCCTCAACTGCTTCTGGCGCTCCTCACTGATCATCAGCATATCCAGGTAGCAGATGGTGAGCTCTTCTCCCACCTCGATGTCTCGGACTGCACGCAGTAAGTTTGTCTTATGTTTTTGGTCCTGCATTCTTTTCTCCTCTCAGTTGTTAAAGACTTTAAAGGCTGTGTCCAATAGTTATAGTTGAGGGGTTTGTGGGCCCTTTTCTAATTCTTGGAGTTTGCACCAGTCCTGACTGAGAGATAAAATACATCCAAAAGAACTTGTCCTTCCAGTCTAGTCTCCTTATTAACACCTATTTTGTAGTTAGCTAACAGGATTCACTTATATGATTCCTTTACGTCCGTCTGGGAAAGTTGAACTTGAGAGAAATTTATCATAAGAAGACAACAAAGAAGAATTTTTAACTTCTTTTTGTCCAAGCCACCCCCCTTTAGAAGGGGGGGTGAGAAGTCTGGAGGTTGGGGTTAGGTGCTGTGACCTTTGGCACCCACCCCCTTTTCCAAAGGTCAAAGAGAAAGACTGGAGGCTGGGGTCAGGTGCCCTGGCCTTTGGCACCTGCCCCTTCTCTGAAGGTAAAAGAGAAAGACTGAAAGTCAGAGCTAGGCGCCACGGCCGTAGACGCCTGCCCTTCCTTCCCAGATAAAGGCGAAGGGGCTCACAGAACAGATTACAAGAAACAAGAGTAGTAGGGAAGGCAGGAATTGGAGTTGTAGGAGGAATAGGAGAGGACAAAGGAAGTGAAAACCCTTATTTTGTTTACATTTTTCTCTGGTCTATTCCTTTGATTCAACAGGATTCATGCCACCCATCTCAGTATTTGGGTTAGCCAATACCAGACCGATCTTTCCTCTCTACAATCTGAACAGGTCCTTTTATGCCCTGTCTGTTCCTTCCAAGTCCCTTTAAGGGATCGCATCCTATTTGTAGCATTTGCGCTGACACCTTGTCATCTGGACTATACAGAAGCATGCCCATTTGAGCAAGAATATCGCATCCTAAAGTGTAATGGGGATGGAAGGAATGATGTAGGGACAAAAGGTTCCTGAAGTTTCATTATCTGTCCAATTTAAGATTTGAGAACTTTTGGCTACAGAGGGTGCTCGACCAATACCAATGAGTCCTGTTGGGGCTGCTTGTGTTGGCCAGGAAGACGGCAAGTCTTTCCCAGCAATAGAAGAAACATCAGCCCCTGTATCTAGAAGATCTTTAATTTTAACACCCTGAATATATAAATCTTTTAGAGGTCTGGAGTTAGTAATTTCCTTGGGTAAGATTAGTTGGCTGTCAACTGACTCATATATTCCTTTTCCTAACAACATATTGCTAGAAATATGAAACTGATTTGGATCCCTCTGCTGGTTAACAGCCCTCTGGATCCTTACCTGATCTTCAAATTCAGTTTTCCATAGTAAATAGGCTCCTCCTGACAAACAGTTTTTAGCAAGTTGTCGCCAATCTTGTGGTGTCATCCACCGAGTGGCAAATTGTTCCATAATAGTAGTAGTATAAGGAGCTGTAGGACCATACTGAGTACAAGCCTCTTTAAGTTCCTTAATCAATTTATATGGTAGCGGCTTCCAATGAGGTGCCTCATTTACTGTGCCTTCTTCCGTAGAAATTACTGGAAAGCAAGAAGACAAGGTAAAATCTCCCTCTTTCTCAGCCTTTATTTCTGGCTTCCTGCATACCTACATTAGCCGGAGACACATACCCAGGTGTGTATTTCAGTGTTTTCACCTTATTTCTAGTAAAGGGTATGGGAGGAGGTACCTTGGCAACATTACCCGGATTTTTTCACTTATGATACACAATCATTTCCTCCTCCAACTCCATTTCCTCCTCGGGGAAAAATTCATCATTTAAAGGAGATGCCGAGGCTATGGCCAGCAGGGGAGTGTTTTATTTTTGGCCAGAATTTTAGAGAAATCGTGCTGTGGATTTAAAGCATCTCGGATAATATTCCATAAAGCTAAGGCATACAAAATGCAAAAGGCAAGCCAATTGGTTCCTCTATCAGACAATATGTTCAAAATACTAGTAGACATGTTCCTTTCTTTAGATTCACTCTGGCCCATGATTCTATCATGGCTCTTCAACTGCTCACCCTTCCTTGCTCTGCCTGTCTCTACAGAGGGGTCTGTGGCACCCTGGGTGAAGTCCTATCCATCCCAAAAAAGAAAAAGAAAGCTTACCTTGAGGTCCCACGTTCAGGCGCCACTTGCCAGAGTCCAGCTCCAGCCGGGTTCAGGGTACCCCAAAGGTGGAGACGGCGTTGGCGATTAGGGGAAGAAGAGAGAGAGAGAGAGAGAGAGAGAGAGAGAGGAAATAGAGAGAGAGAGAGAGAGAGAGAAAGAGACTGGACTCCCGGGCTAGTGCAGAAGTGATGTGTGTTATTGGGAATTACAATGGGTCTTTTATACACAAAATCAGATGTGGGAGGGGAGTCCCCACCCACCAGAAACCTTAATCCATGAAAACTTAATCAATGATTGCCTTTAAACCCTTTTCATATGATAATCTTAAAATCCCATAACAAAGTATAACCTAATCCGTGACTGACATATTCTATAAACCTTTTTCATCCTAAGCTGATTGACTTATGCCAAGTTAAACAATTCTATAGAAGCTTAAGTATTTACTTTCATTTGGAATGTGGCCCAGTCCCAAAATTCACAGTGGGCTACCTGCAAGTAACCAGCCGCATTCTTTCAACAAAATGGCTGTCTTCTAAAACTATATTTTACAACTTACACCTTCAATAAATCCTAAGATCATGACCCAGAAGCCTGTGACCAATACTAAGGCTCTTAGATGTGACACGAGTTTGAATTGTAAGTTGTGTGAAAGCCAAAACTGCAGTTTGAGGAAGAATTGGAGCAATGAGCTTCTAAAGTTAGCTTGTGTTCATCCCGGTCTCAGAGTTTTTATGTTTTGAGCTCACAGGAGTTTAATCTGGTTAGTGCTGAGTAGAAAGGGGGTGGAAATGGGGTCAATAGCTCCCGAATGCATCCTAGTGATCTCGGGGTCAATGGCCCTTCCTGATCCCTAATGCTCAGTGGGCCTCCGTGGCTGGATCCCAACAGCACTCCACTATTTGAGGGATTTTTTTTGGTGGGGAGGTTTGGAGTTGTCTCTTCCATAGGTACTGGCAGAGGGCACCCCAGCCAGGCTTATCTTGGAGTGGCGTCCTCTTATTGCAGTTGACTTCCAGGCTCTGCCTGGGTTTTTCCCTCTCAGTTGAGCCCCCGCTGTGTGGGTCTGATGTTCAGAGGATTGCTGGGGAGGAGGGCTTGGGTCAGACCCCAGACTCACCACTGATCTCTTTGGAAGTCTTTCTCATCCTTTTCTGGCCACACCCTTTGTCTCACAGCTGAGTCAGGGTAGGAGGTGTGGCACCTGAGACTCAAAACTCATCCTGTCCTGTCTGGATTTTGTGCTTTCAGGATATTCCCTCTGGATCATGATCAACTCTTCAGTAGTTAATCTGCTGATCACAGAGATCAGGTTGGGTCTGTCACTCTGGTAAGCAAGCCAGAGCACTTTTCTGCCCAGTTTTTAAAATGGTGGCAGGGTGCCTGTTTTGTCATCTCCATTAGGGCTCTGCCTCTGGGGTCCCTTGCTGTGCTCTCTTCACAGTCTTTGATTCCAGAGTTCAGTCAGACACTGCAGAGATGAGGCGGAGGCTGAAACTGGCAGTCTCTCCAGCAGCTTCTTTCCAGGAAGGCCTTTGTTGGTTTAAAAAATGGCACTTGGCTTACATGCCCTGGAAGCACTAGGGACCAAATAGCGGCGCTGCAGTACTAACTGCTTCACCAGAAGAGCCTGGTCACTTACTCCTGAGCCCCCATTCAGTTTCTCCTGGCAGTTTCTTCCCAGGAAGGGCTTTGTTGATTTTTTTTTAAAAAGGCATTCGGTTCCCGCACCCTGGGAAGCACTAGTATCCAAGTAGAGCAGCTGGAGCACCAACCACTTCACCAGGAGAGTACTGGCCACTTACTCCCAAGCTCCTACTTATTCAGCCACTCACATGTTCACTTACTCACTGACACACAAAATTTTTCATACACTCACTCGCTTACACCGGGACTTACATAATCTGACTGGCTTTGCTGCCATCTTCATTTGATCCAGTTTTGCATTTTTTAGATCAATGATCCATTTTAAGTTAATTTTTGTGTGTGACAGGTATAAGGTCTCATATCTAGATTCATTTTCTTTGCATGTGCATTTGCACTTATTCCAGCACCAGCTGTTAAGAAACATCATCTTTTTTTCTCCTTTCCATTGCCTTTGCTCCATTACCGAAGATCAGTCAGCTGTATTTATGTGAGTCTATTGCTAGGATCTCTGTTCTGTTCTACTGATCTACTATGTATTCTTTCACTAATATCCCCTGTCTTGATTACTGTAGCTTTATAGGAACTCTCGAAATTGTGTAGCATCTATCCTCCAATGCTGTTCTTTTTCTCTGATGTCATTTTTTGTTTTTTATATGGGATATTTACAAAATTTTTTTTTCCCCAAATCTGTTACTAATACATTGGAATATTTAACACACACACACACAACACACACACACACACACATACACACACACACACAAACACACAATGATCTCACAAAGAGCTATCTTGTTAAATTTTTTTATTATTCAAAGTAGTTTATCTGTGGATTTTTTTGTATTTTCTAAATATATGTATATTATTTATAATTAATTACATTTAAAATTTTTTCCATTCCAATAATTATGTCTTTATTTTTTCTTGTCTTGTATTGTCTAGAATATCTAGCACTATGTTGAGAAGAAGAAGTAATAGAAGGTATTCAAACTTTTTTCCATTTTCATGTAAAAACTTTGTACTCCACCACTAAGTATTTTGTTTACTTTAGCATCTTGAACACATCTTTTATTAGATTAAAGAGGCTTTCTTTTATTTTATAGTATGCTTTTTTAATTATGAAAGGATATTGAATTTATCAAATTACTTTTCTCCATCTATTGAGATGATCATATGATTTTTTTCGCCTTCCTTCAGTTAATGAGGCCTATTACACTGATTTCTTTTCAAATGTTTAATCAACTCTGAATTTTTTAGTCGTGGGAAAGGCAATCTCAAACATGTAGACTGTTTTTTTTTTTTTTTGAGTTGGTGTCTCACTCTGTTCCCCAGGCTGGAGTGCAGTGGCACACTCACGGCCATACCATCGGTGACCTCCTGGGCCCCGGCAATCCATCCACCTCAGCATTCCAAGTAGCTGGAACTTCAGGCATGCACTACCATGCCCAGCCAATTTTTTTTTTATTGTAGAAATGAGATCTCGCTAAGTTGCCCAGGCTGGTCTAAAACCCCTTTGGGGCTCAGGCAATCCATTCGACTTAGACTCTGAAAGTGCTGAGATTACAAGCTGAGCCATCGAGCATGGCTATATGTCGACTTTTGACGCCGACTTGGCCAATAAGAATGGGCCTTGTGACTAAAGTGTTCCTTTTCCAAGAGATAAAGGGCCCACATAGCCTGTTTCGGGTTTATCACCTTCTATGGGACTTTTTTTTCTGTTTCAGACTTAATATTTCTTTGTTCTGTTAAGTGAATGCTTCATTGGTTTTTAGGCATACTCCAAATTTTAGTGTTTTAGACTTTGGGTGGGGTGATTAAGGTCCTTCTATGGAGGTATAAGGGGAGTGTACTAAGCAAATCGTTCTGTGTTGGCTGCCAGGGAATCTGCTAGATATTGGGAGAGGAGGACCAATATACACTATTAAAATTGATCTTGCTCTGTCTCTTTTCTCTTTATTTTCCCATCCATTGCTTGACTGCATTGTGTTCTCCTTGGCGACATCAGTATAAAATGCAATGGGCAGAAGTGATTAGAGTCATTTCCTGGCATTAGTAACTTGTGCACAATGTTCTGCTTAACAGTTAGAATAACTCAACTTGGCCATAAAGTATTATTACTTTTATACACTACTGGATTTGGTATGATACTTAGCAACTTTGCTTCTATTTTTCAAGAGATGAGATTGGCCTGTGGATTTATTTTCTTGAAATGTTTTCATCAAGCATTGAAATGAATACTAAACTTCCCTTAAAATGATTGGGAAATAGCCCTTTTCTTCTGTTATATGGAGTAATATGGGTAAAATTGGTGCTTCTTATTTTTTAACTGGCAAAATTTGCTAATGAAACAATCTAGATCAATAGTTTACATTTCATGAAGGTTTTTAATTACATATGCAATGCTTAAATTTTCTCACATCTTTTAGTTTGAATCATATTTCAAGCTTATATGACATTATTATAATTGTTTTATATAGTCATTGTTTATTTCATATTTATTAAAATAATCATGATTTCCTTGGTTTTTAACTCCTTTCTGCATCTTTCAGCTTCTATCTTAAATCTTTTTTCCTTTGCCTGAAATACTTCTTTTAGTATTTCAATTAGTGTCAGATTTCTGGTGAAGAATTTTATTTGTTTATCTAGAAATGTCTTTACTTCACATTAGTTCATAAAAAATATTTTTGTTAGCTTTAAACTTTTATCTTGGTGGAGGGAAGTCAAGAATGGCAGATTGGTGCCATTCTCACAGAGCAAGTCAGAGAGTAGGGATTCTGCTACCATTAGACAGAGATACCCAGAGCACTTTTGGTCAGGTTGAACATCATGAACCCAGTGAAGGTCTCCCTGAGCACAGAGTCCAGAAAGCCATGGCAGGTGTGGAATTCCAGGAACTCCATCCCCTACACCAGGTACACACAGAAAAGGAAGATCTGTTCAGAAGAGAGGAGTGAATGATTATAAAAAGCTTTAAATTTGTTCAACCTCTCCCAACAGCACATGAAACATAAGTTTCACGTGGGTGGAGGCCTAGTAGGGACAGAGTATTGCACACCAGAGCCCAAGTGGAATAAGGAACTATTCCCACAGAGGGAAGGCCTGCCTGTGGGGTGAATCTGACTGACATGCCCACTGCTAGCACCTGATGGAGCAACAGACTGGTACTTCTTTTTCAGGGCAGTGCTGAGAATGGAGATCCAGCTACCAATTAATGGAAGCATCCTGAACACATTTGGAAAGGTGAAACTTCCTATATCAAGTGGGGTTCTCCCTTTAACATATAGAGACCAAAAAAGGGAGGCATGGGAATCTTGACTCTCCATCCCCCCTACTGTGAGCTGTGCATGTAAAGGAGCTAGGATCATGCTGGGTGAAGGAGAGGTGGGGAGTAATTTTGGCACATGCTGGGTCAGTTCACCCCCTCCCAGCCAGCATAATCCACTGTGAGAGAAAATCTGTAGTAACAAGAACCTACTATAGAGTGGAGCTCATCCTTCTCTCACTGAATAAAGAGAGGTATGACACAAATGAGGAAGAATCAATGAAAGACACAAAGAACTCACAGAATTTTAAAAAGACAGCACAAAATAGCAGCCCCCAGAACACAAACAATGGAAAACCCCCCGAACTACCTGTCCCAGTTGACAGCCACAGAAATCAGAGATGGTACAAATGAA